>CM070686.1:15869853-16074853 GCA_036346265.1 Melocanna baccifera | reverse complement strand
GAGTGGGGGTGAATAGGCGGCCTTAAAAATTCTCTTCTAGTTAAAAAATAATTTCTCTTTGGCTAAACCAAGTATATAATGCGGAAGTATAAATCAATTCGATTTAGCACAAATAAAGCCTAAATCAACTAAGTTCACTTAAATGCACCAACAATCTAAGTCTATATCAAAGGTTTGCAATACTAGGGTGACAAGCAATCAATTTAATTTTATGAATGTAAATTGCTTGAATGTTGAGCACAAGAAAACAAATCACAAATGACACGCGATATTTTACAGTGGGGTTCGGAGACTTGCCCGTCTCCCCTAATCCATGTTGAGGTAAACTCAAACGAATTGGACTGGCTTCATAAATTAAGCCAAACACCTCAATTCCATTAGTGGTAGCTCTTCCTCGCTCCGGGTAGGTGAGCTCTAACCTTCACAACATGCCAGACTTTCTCACAAACTTCTTTGAGAAGATCGCTGGATACGACGCCTCTAACGTCGTTTAGGAGTCGGCACACTCCAAGAGCAATAAGTCAAGTCTCTCGCTTGACTCTCACCATTGCAACAAATGCACAAGCTCAAGTGGATACAAAATCCACCTCTAGATGCAACACATGCAACTAGAGACCTCTCTCCTTACTCACAAGGTGTAAAGATGGCAACGGGTAAATACCCGTCGGGTATTGCCAACCCATACCCGTACCCGATACCCGCACCCGCACCCGCTACAATACCCGTACCCGCACCCGGGTATGAAAACCTACCCGTACCCGCACCCGCGCGGGTATTTATACCCGACGGGTAACCCGTACCCGAATTGATAAGGTATATACGAGGCACATGTATATACGGGCGCGGGTATTTCCATCGGTTTCGTTTCGAATATATATATACGAGCCACATGTATATATACCCGTTGCTATCTCTAGTATACACCCGGCCGGGTATATTTTACCCGCGGGTATGCGGGTACAGGTAGTATATACCCGTACCCGCACCCGCATACCCGATGGGTAGAGTTTCTTGCCCATTAGCATACCCGCGGGTGAGGTTATCTTTCCATACCCGCCTCTTTATCGGGTAAAACCCATCGGGTATTCGGGTTTCGGGTACCCGTTGCCATCCCTAACAAGGTGCAACACATACACAATAGAGTGAAGAAACTTATACTAGATCAAGAGAGTGAAATAAGGTACCAAAGATTGCTCTCCAACCGGCCACAAGTGGATATTTATACTCCACACATAAAGACTAGCCGTTGGAGCCAAACCCCTAAAAAAACCAGGAAAATCGAAATTACCGCTGTACAAAATATGATACTATCGTTTTCCACTTTAACGGCTAGAAAAATAGCCATAATTTAGCATTTACGATACTACCGCTGTGTAATATGTGGTACTACCGTAGTGCGGTACTACCGCAATTAAAATCGCGGTACTACCATTTTTGGTTTTTCAGCACAAACGACACTCGAAAAAATAGTCATAACTTTTGACTCCGATGTCAGAATTGAGTGATCTTGGACTCTGTGGAAATCCTATTCAAAGAGCTACACAACCCATCTATTTGTATGATCTCAAACACATTAAATCAATGCAGAAATCATATGAGATCCAAGGAGTCATTTTCACGATCTAAATCCATGAAAACAATCTTAGACCATACCAAGGGATAATGTATAATCTCTAACAATTTGTTAAACATACTTGCAAGCTTAGATTATATAACAAGGAAAAGGTACATGAATTTTAACCATTTACAAAAAAATATTTACAAAGTATAGTCACATATTACAAGAATTAAATGCATGAGCCTCAACTATTTGCAAAACACATTCGCAAATAATAGCTTCACACTATGGAGAGTTAGAGTAAGCAAGATTAAGCTATCAACACATGATGGGACTCAAACTACTAGACAAGACCCCTCTTAATAGTACGGTAAACCTATATTAGCAATCCGGTCTTTTAACCAAACACCAAGACCGGTAAAAGACTAGGAATAATCCTTAACCCTAGCTAGTCATACATTTGCCTTGAGCATCTTCTTGAAGCTTGATGATACATATCTTCACTTCAAGTCTAGGTTATTGTTTTATGTTGACTTGATGATCAACTCATGATCACCTCTTTTTCGAGATCTTGATATGCATCAATACATGATGCATCCTCCTTTTGATGGCTTTCAACTCATGAAGCCATTTTTCATCCCGAACCTTTACTTGATGATCTTCAATATATGAAGTCATCCAAAATCTTCATCATCATAGAACATAACCTATTCATCCAACTCATGAAAAATATTAGTCTCATAATGTGATTATCATTAATAAACAAAACATACCATCTTTTAAGAGAGAAGGGTTGATTTGGGGAGTGAAGCTGTTCTGCATGTATATGTGGAATAGCTTCCATTAGATAAGGGGTGATTTGGGTACCCGTTTTCACAGAGGTTTGTTGTAGTGAAGTGATTCTCTGTTGGGATTTTTCTTATTATAAGAAAGGATTGCCATTGTGTGTTGGTTGTATCAGACCAAGCACAGGGCAAGTGGGGAGTTGGCGCCCCGTATCCGTGAGTACCTGAAGTTATTTTTTACAGTTACGCGCTATGGTTGTTGCTGTTCAACTTGTGTAGTGGCTCATTTCGTGTGAATCGTCTAGTGCCAGAATTCAAGGTCGAGTTCTATTAAGGAGGGTAGAATGTAATACTCGTAAGAAAAGGACAGCAAAGAATGAGGCAAATTAAAGAAAGGGAAATAAATTGCCGTCAGAACCCTAGAATTTAATTTCGGGCAGGATATTCCGTTCACAGATATACCTGACCGTCCGGGGGCCAGTCGGCTCCTCTCACAGCCTTAGGTTCATCATTTGGCGTAAACAAACATGTTTTGTATTTCAAACACTGTAGCAGAGTCAACAGGTGTCAAACAGCCAGCTTAGCCTCAGCTAAAACCTCCCCTACATGGTAACAGCCGGCAGCCAGCACAACACCATCTAGAAGGCACAGCACAACAAGGTTAACAGGTCGATTCAGCAAGGCAAGGAAGAAGCAAAACCCAACTTGGTCACCACCACGGCCAACAAAAGAACCACAGCCAACACCATCCTTCCCTTCTCACCCAAGACATAACCCTCGGGCCATCCAAGAGCAACAGCTCGGAAAAAAGACAGGGAGGAGGAGAAGGTATCAGCGACTGGGCGAGTAAGCCCTAGGAGGAGGGGCAGGGTGACCTAGAGGTCACTGGAGGTGATGACCAATCCATCTAGTCGACTACAACCCTTTCAAGCTGAGAAAGTGACAGCCCACCTCACCCTCTTTTCATTCCCCCAATAGAGCCGACAAACCACCAAGGTAAACCACAATGCATTAACCATTTCTACCATAGCAGTAGCATCATGTCGCAATCGGGAGCAGAGGGGAAGGGGCTTACCAAGCTAAGACTAGTGGGGATGGCATGCCATCACTGGTAAGCACACGCACCTGACAGCTACCCGTGCTCCCCCGGCGCACAGGAAGACTGCGAGCCCCACCGTAGCAAACCCTGTTGCATGCTAGGGGGGAGGAGAAAAACATCAAATCCACAGATCCAAAGCAACAAAAAACGAATAAAGAAGTGTAGGGAGGAGGAGTTGGTTAGGCTGGAGAGGCGACGGCACGAGCCACCACGGAGGCAGATAGCCGGAGTCAGGGCTGGCCAGGGATGGGGCTAGATCTGAGCCTTAGGCCGCGGATCCGGTGGCCGGAGTGGCGCGCTGGCGGCGGGAGCACCAGAGCCCAAGGCGACGGCCAGGGGAAGACCGTGGGGCCGAGGGCGGTGGCGTTGGGCCAGGCGGTTCCGCGCTACGGGATCGGCGGCGCTAGCCGTGGGAGGCGCACGGTGTAGAGATGGGGGACGCCGAGGCCGGAGGTGGTCGGCCTAGGGAGCCAAGCCGTCGGCCGACATAGGGAACCAAGCCCAAGGCGGCGCGTGAGAGGGAGAGATGGATGAGAAGGGAGTGACGGCGCAAAAATGGGAGGAGGGTGGAGAGAGAGAGGAGGGATCGGCCGAGTGAAGGAAAGGGGCCGTGAGGCCCATCGGTCAGCCGGGCCGCAACCGAGAGGAAAGAAAGAAAGAAAGAGGCCGAGCGGAAGAAAGGGGCCAGAGGCCGACGGGCTAGAAAGGAAGGGAAAGAAAAAGAAAAGAGAAGAAAAGAAAAAAAGAAAAGAGAAGGAAAAGAAGAAGAGGGAAAAGAAAAGAGAAGAGGAGAAAATATATATGGCGCGATCCCCAAACGGTCGTTCGAGTACTAGGACATCTGAAAAGTGTCTAGTGAGAGATTTCCGGTATCGGGTTTGCAAGTAGAAATGTATCAGTTGTCTATACGCATAGAGCCGATACCCTTTACATGCTTATGTGAATTGCCATACTGTGTTAAGATGGATGACGCTTACAGGTGAAGGCCCTGGTTTGGCACCCTTCACGCACCATCCACAGGATTGACCTAGTGGAGGTCCAAGTCCGACACCCTTCGCGCGTCGTCCGCAAGAATAATCAGGCAAGTGCATGGTAGAATAATGGATTGTGGTGAATGTCTGATACTTGCGTTTTGTGATCCATGCTTTATATCATTTTATGAAATGATATCTTTGCTTGTTGATTATATTGCCACAAGGAATGATGTGATTGTTAATTACATTGAGATAGCATTGCATCGTATAGCACACTGGTGTTAAAGGTCTACAGTGCGTAGACATCCCACGGTGGTAGGATAAAGACCTACCTCGATAGGCACTCCACAGGAGTGGAGTTAGTAGAGAGTTGATCATGATTGCTGATGGGCTATTGCATCATTTTTGCAATCATCATAACATAAGTTGCATGAGCTAAGCCGGAGGTGAGGTCATGTAACTATTCCGATGAGGTCGGTGAGAAAGATACATGACTAATCCAGGGTGCTCACAGTAAGACCTACTTCGGTAGGCACTCCACGAGAGTGGAGTTTGTGGCCCGCATGAAAGAGAGCGGGGCACGAGTGGGCCATCGACGGGTGGACACTCAGCTTTACTGGTATGAACTCGAGACTACATCTGGACATATCGTTGCATTGCATTGTGTTGCATTGTATAGAAGAAACTGGTGATTACAGAACAGTTGCAGAGTTTATATTGCAGTTGTACAGGATAAGTGATTTACCGATAGATACAAGGATTGTGACTTGCCTAGACAATTGAACTTGCTTTGTTGTCGCTATTATTTTATTATATGCTTGCGGGATCCTCGGACTCACCCTTGCTTTGTTATTTTTTTAGGCAAGTGGTGAAGGCGACATACACGGGTGGGAATAGCACAGTTTCCCACGTACAGCAGTAATTCACATATCACTTACAGATGTCTTATTTAGCTTGGTATAGCACAAGTACATTTTGGTATTTAGCAATTTCAAACCTCTGCTGCGCTTAATGTCAAGTGATTAGCATTTGCCGCTGGGCGCTACTGAATAAGAAGAGTTGCTACGCAAGTCTAGCGGCAAAAGCTGGAACTAGTAGCATCACAGAACAGGTGGTAGCACTTTGGGCTTAGGCAAGGGGTCGGGGTGTTACAAGTACCGCTAGATACATACCGGTACAACCGATTTTCCTATCAATGCACAATTGGCTTTAGAATTTAAGTTCAATTGCATGCATAACCTTTGTCTCGAGCCACGTTGATCTTCGTGCCAATTTTAGCATGCATCTCCAAGTCATCAAGCAAAATCTGGGACTAAACCTTTTAAACACTTGACAGTCATATTAGTCCCATACACAAATAATTGAGTATAAAGCAATATGAGTCAATGTGTGTATATATGAACTACACAAGTTTTATATACTCAAAGGATTTGTTTCAAAGTAGAGATCCCAACATATGTGGAAAAAAACATAGATTAATACTAATAAAACCACAAAATATAGAGTGAACTCCCCCTAAATGTGTGCATACAAGAATATATAATAAAAATATATGCACATATCATCTTAGACTTTTGGTGAAGTTTAATCTATATTTTAGATCCAAAGAATGCCCTAAGATATAAATAAATGTAAGTATCAAAAATATATCTATTTGATTTCATCTTTTTATCCAAATGAGACTAAACCATATCATAATCAATCAAACACATTTGTCTTACAATAGTATTTATCATTATGATCAAACCAAAATAATAGCTTGAACTTACACACGGATACTAGCGCAGGTTGGACTGCACTCTCCACAACGCTAGCACGATTGGTGAAGTTCACCCTACCTTGGTATCCTTTTTAGCCCACTCCTTGCCCTTGCATTATTCCCCTCCTTGCCCCTACCTATGAGACGAGTCTAGGGGTTTGATAGATTTACTTAGTCAAGTTGCAATTTACAGACATATGGTTACACTATTTTACAATGGGAGATCATAAGCCGATTGGTCCTTAGGGTTGCCTGGTCAGTTCTATCACAATCCACATGTTCTCATGCATCCACTACATCGGTCCCTCTTACCACCCACCCAGATAAATAAGCATGTTGGTGATTTTGGAAACATAAAATACCATGTCAAAACTAGCCATTCTCCCAAATCGTTTCTCATGATTAAAAGTAATGCTTGGAGGCATTTTGGTGCCCTCAAGGATCTAAGAAGTTCTAAGCATGGCGTGTAATTATAGACTTAATTTTCAAAAGACTACTACAATTTTTTTTCTAGGGTGACAAGGCTCCTATGCTCAATTATTTCAAAGGAATTAATATTCACAAGATAACATAATGGGCATGTAACTAAAGTCTTAAAACCATCACAGATTTGCGTATAACATAATGGCATATTAATTTGATAATTTAAATAAAATAGATACCTTAAAATGTACGTTTAACATGATCAAAGCATTAACTCGCCTTGGTCACAGTTGGCTTGGTCTTACTGGTCGTGACTTGCTTCGGCTTCTGCCTTGATGAGAGGATTTGGTCCGATCTTTCGATTAAAATGATAAATACGATTGTTTGATATGATGTTGATGACAAGGCTACTTGACCAAAACGATCAAATCCATTCTACAATCGCTACATCACATCCTTATCGTTACCAACCGTGCCCAACATGGTTGATCTTTTTTTGCAAGCAATCAAGAATCAACCAAGAAAGAAATAAGTGTGATCTAAATTTGCGAATGAAATACGGAGTTTTATTGAACAATGGAGAGGCCTGAAGTCACCGTAGTGGGTCTAGTCGACACAAATACACAACTGATGTTTTCTGAACGAAAATATATCTAAACAAGCCTAAACCATAAAAGTGGCATCCCTAGTAGTTTTTTAGGGTTTAGGGATGTGGGGAGCATGTCCGTGAAGCCGGAAGAACATCTCACTGCAATTCTCTAGTTGGGCTCAAACTGATACAAGGCCCAGGGCCTAGGTTTAAAACTAATTTGAAATTGTTTTGTGGATTATGATGTGCTCAAGTAGAGTTTTGAGGTGGGACTAAAACCATTGGAAAGAGGATATCATAAGCTTTTCAAGAAGTCTAAGATCACCTCATTTGGACTCCGCATGCATCTTCTGTGCTCGTTTGAAGTCAGCGTTGTCTCTGAAGGCTAAACTGGATTCTAGAACATACACAGCTTTCATTATTTGTTGTCCTAACCTCAAAGTGATGTAGTGACCTCCAATGTTTATCCCAAGTATATCCATAACTCCATGTTCCTCTCCTTGGTCCTTTCCCGTGTTCCTAAGTAAAATCACATCACAAGTATCAGATAGCATCCCATTCTCAAAAGTAGAATTAAACAACCCTATAAATGAGCTCACCTAATAATTCAACTATCGTGCATGTACCCTCATCATAGTTCCTTGTCTAGTATCTTGTGGATAAGTTTTATGTGTACCAAAGAAGTGATATCCCTAATCATACCTCCTCTTCCTATGCCTCATACGCTATTTTATGTTGCACGAAAATTCAGATAAAATTAATACAACCAAATAAATTTATACAAAAATTCAAATGAGCTCCAAAATTCATGTTTTTGGTTCTACTAGATAGATCTTGAATTTATATAAATTTATAAATTTGTTTCACCAATTTCGGAGTTAAGATGAAAAAGTTATGACTATTCAAAGTTTTAGGTTTGAATTAATTCAAGAAATTAAAAAGGGAGAGATACCTCGCTCTAACAAGTGGCGCCAATGGTAGTTTTAATTTTTCTTTTATTTCCTTTTTTGAATCAGGTTTTATGACATGTGGGGCTGGTTCCTGTTTGCATAGTAGGCATGGCCCACAGGTCAGTGGGTGTTTCGGGTTAATTAACATCATTAGTCTTATTCAATTACTGACATAACCTCTAATTATAGTGAACAGTGCACCCGCCCCCTTCGCCAGCAAAGGGGGAGCTCGCCGCTAGCGGCAGAGGTAGTGGCCGAATGTGAGCTTGCCCAAAATGGGTCGCTCACGCCTGCGCGTACCTATAGCCGAAACCTTGCCAACCAATTTGGCTGGGGCGACGGCCGGCGGCTTCCATAGGTGGCGGTAGAATAGTGGAAGGGTGGCCGTGGCGGTATAGTGCACTAGAAAGCAATTGGCTTCCCTAGGAGCATCTATATGCAGACAGGAGGCTACCTCGGTGGTCGACGCAGCTCGGGAGTGACGGTGGTGGTACGACGGCATGAGACAGTGTGGGCAGAGGAGGCGCATGGTACCGATGAGGTATAGGAGGTGATGGCTCCAATTGAGGGTGGGGATGGCGTCACCTTACTTTGAGGGGCCTCCGGCTCGGCAGAATTGGCCAGCAGTGGCTCCAGTCGTCGGATTGCTGGTTGATCGGAGGCGGGGAAGATTAGGTCAGTGGTGAACGGTGGGGGCACAGAAAGCCAATTAGTTGTGGTGGGTGGAGGAGTGGGGTGTGAGGAAGGTGGTGGTGGCTTGCCATGGCTTTTATAGGCAGTGCAGCGACCTGGCGACGTGCAAGCCCTTTAAGGCCGGTATGGCGGAGGCATGGGTGACATGGCAGGGTACAACCACTGGGGAGGAAAAGTGACAGAGGGGACGTGCGACAGGTTGGGGAGGACCACGGTGCCACGGGGAGGAATGGTGGCATGATGTGGTAGCCAGGTAGGGCTACGACTAACAGTAGTGACATGTGCTTGGTAGGGGCACGCGCGTGTTGCAATGGATGATGTCGACGTGTGCGGGTACTATGGTGGGGCCGTGGTCCGGGCAGCATGGCTATGGTCTTCGGTCGAGCGGGTGGAGGTGAGTCGGCGATGAGGCCATGGCACAGCACGGTGAGGCATGGCAGGGGAAAAAGGCTATGTGGCATGATGAGGCCAGCGCATGGTCCAGGTGACATGTGGCCACATGACGAGGGCATGGGCGGCGAGGCACTCTTCTGTCCGGCGGTCACAAGTGTGAGGCGAGGCGTGACATGGAAAAAGCTCTGTTGTGGCAGAGTGCTGCAGATTGGTTAATAACTACCAAGTACAAGGATTTGTATTAAATTAGCAATGCATGTTAATTTGACACAAAATAACAATTATAGATTTAAAATAACAGGTTCAATATGATCAAAGATCACGACTTACCTTAGCTTTGCTCAATTACCAACTCTTGAACCTTAGTTTCTACTTCTGCTCCGTCGAAGATATTATCTAATGAGAGAAAAATCGAATGAAACATACATAAATTCATATAAAATCTAAAAACAACAAAATTAGAATCAAAAGATAGAGCTCAATTTTACATGAATTTAAGAAGAATTGAGTCAATCGGAGTTCGGACAGAGAAGAACGGTCTCTTAGAAGATTTGTCAGGAAATTAATTCCTTAAAATGTAGAGAGAAAGGAGAACATTCTCTAGAATATTCCCTTTAGAATTAATTTAATAAAATGCTAGATGCTAACAAGTGGGCCCTACAGTTTTTTTGGGATTTTTGAAATAAAGAGAAATTCAGAAAGTAGGAGTGGAGGCTAACATGTGGGCCCTCGGTCCATGGACCAAGTTCATAGCAAGATCTACTAGTCTTTGGTGCACCAGGTCTATAGAATAGTGCTATGGTAGGTGGGGTCCATACGGCATAGAGAGTTAATTGCGCGGAAAGTTTATCCTAGAGTATACAAGTGTTGTGTACATGTTGTATACTCGTAAATCAATCTTTATCTCTTTATTTGTTGAGATTATCATGAATTACCGAAAAAGAAAGATTATGAAATCCAATTCGTCCATTATGAGTTAATGGTAAACGTTTGGTAATTGCTGATAATTAATTTGTGGACTAACATTTTCTATGAGTTAGATAAATAGTTTAGATTCCACAAGTGATGATGACTTAGGATGACTTCATGTGTTGAAAATTATCAAGTCAAGGTACGGATGCAAAATGGATTTATGAGATGAAGGCCATCAAGAAGAAGATGCATCATAGGTTAATGTATGTCCAAGAGAAGATGATCATGTATTGATCATCAAGTCAAGTGAAGATCCATCATATTTTGATGAAGTATAAGTGAAGAATGCATCATGAGTTGATGCATATCAAGACAAAGACCTGAACTTGAAGTGAACATGTGCATCATCAAGCTTCAAGAGAATGCTCAAGGTAAAGACATAACTAGTTAGAGCTAAGGATATGTTCCTAGTCTTTTACCAGTCTTGGTGCTTAGTTGGAATACCGGATTGCTAGTATGGGTTGTCGTACTATTAAGTAGGGTTATGTCTAGTAATTTGAGTCTCATCATGTGTTAATAAATCAATCTTACTTACTCTAGCTCTCCATAGCATGATGCTTATATTTGCGAATGTGTTTTGCAAATAGTTGAACCTCATGTGTTGAATCCTTGTGACATGGGACTATACAACGTGAATGTGTTTTGCAAGTTTTTGAAGTCCACGTTTCCCACTACTCATGATTTGAGACTTATATTTACAAATGTGTTTTACATATAATTGAAACTCATACATAATCCTTATAGCATGTGACTTAGGTTTGCGAATGTGTTTTGCAGATATATTAAGTACGTGTACCTATACCCTGTGTCATGATTCTAAAAGTGTGCAAATGTGTTTTGCAACATGTTGAGAATCACGGTTGATCCTTGTGTTCATGGTAATATAATTTGCAAATGTGTTTTACAAAATTTGTTGAAGTATATGCACTTGTCAGAAAAATAAGAACTACCGACCTGTGTGGCGCGGTACTACCAAAAATCAAAACTACCAACATGTGTTGCGCGGTATGATTGAAAGTCGGTAGTATCAGCATGTGTTACGCGGTACGACCGATTATCAGATCTACCATTTCTTTGTGAGCGGTCCGATCAGCTTGCGGTACTACCGGCATGTGTTGAGTGGTACTACCGAAAGTCGGTATTACCGACTCTGTGTGAGTGCTACTACTGAACTTTAAAAGTTTCAGGAAATCCTGCGGTACATTGTTTCTAAAGAGACACCTGTGTGGTGGTCTTCTCCTCCCCGCGAGAGCGGTAGTTCCGCACGTGTGGCGTGGTGTTTCTGATGATCAGAAGTACTAAAAAAATAAATGGTGGAACTTTCGCTTTTGCTGATAATGGCTAGTTTTCTGACCATTGTGATGGGAGCGATAGTTCTGGTTTTATATTGGATTTAAGGAGGAAGGCTTAATTCGTGGAGCTTGTCCAATTAGTTTGGGCTTATCTCAACGTGGATTAGGGAAAACAGGCAAGTCTTTGAATACCATGGTAAAAAGTAACCGTGTCGATTGTGGTTTATTTTCTTGTGCTCAATTTACATTCATAGAATTAAATTGGTTACTTGTCATCCTAGGATTGCAAACGTTTGACATAGACTTAGATTGTTGGTGCACTTGGTTAAACCAATTTGATTCAAACCTAGTTGATTTATACAATATTTGTGCTAAACCAATTTGAGTTAAGATTCCGCATTATATACTTGGTTTTAACAAAATGGAGAAATATATTAGCAAGAGATTTTTAAGACCGCCTATTCCTCCCGCTTCTAGTCAACCTTCTCAATCTTACACCGACCCATCTCTCGCATGTAGCCCAGCTCCCTTCGGCTTGACCCACTTTGCGCTAGCCTGCTAGATCGAGCCCACCCATCAACTAGCCCGCCTTACTGCCACACATCGCCTCTATGTGCGTGCCACATTCCATTTCTGCACCACCACCGTCATGTGGGAACCTCTTGTAAGCCATCTCATCCCTAAGCAAGACTCGTCTTTGAGTTTGACCCGCCGTCGCACTGTATCCACCTTGGACTTCGCCTCTGAGTTCGTCCCTTTACTACGCTGTAGCCACTCTGGACTCCCTCCTCGCCTTGGTTTCCTTGCTATAAACGACTTACTGAGTACTCTATGTACTTCTCGATGTTTCAATATCGATCTTACGTATGATTTCCTGGATTTAGGGGAAAGCACTCAAGGCTCTTGTACGATCATGTAGAGTGAAGACACTAGAATTTTTTCTAGGTTTGGTCCTTCTCTTGAGAGAATAATAACCCTACGTCTTGTGTTATTGTTGCTGAGGAAAGGTTTACAAGTGTGGACAATGCGAGAAATTACACTGCATATAGAACTGATTGCTCCCTACCAGGATCTATCTCCTCCCCAGGCCTCTCCCTCTCTTCTCAAGGTTTGTCCCTTATATTGTCAGTGAATCGGCGGCGATTGCTTCTTGCCAGAAGGTATTTTGACACTTCAAGAGTTAACCGTTGGACAACGGTTATCATCAGAGAGACGTGGGCAGCAGTTCGCTGTAGGACAGTTGATGTCAAAGAGATGTGGGTAAGATCGTGTGCAGTTATGGAGTATAAACGCATATTCTAATTACCTTGCTAGGCTAACCCACGGTGAGAGTAAGTTAGTTGTAAATAGGAGAACAATCAAACCGTCGTACTAGGACCTATGACCAAGTAGTCGCAGTAGGTCTTACGATTAGGCAGTCATAGCAGAATTTACGACTAGATAGTCATAGCAAAAGTCATAGCAGAACTTACGACTAGGTGGTCATAGCAGAACTTACGACTAGGTGGTCATAGCAGAACTTACGACTAGGTGGTCATAGCAGAACTTACGACTAGGTAGTCGCAGAAGAACTTACGGAGTAGCCGCAATGAGACTTATGACTACTCTATGAAATTTCTCTCTTATCGTTAAAGGGTATATTCGGAGAATATGATGACGTAATAAATAGGAGGATTATTATATTTTCATCACTACTCACGGCTATATACTTTATTGCTTGGTTATTAAAGAAGAACAATATTATACAGAGGTATGTGAGGAGGAATACTTCAATGACTTCATGGATTAGGAATTCACTCTCCAGTCTATTGCCTGTGGGCATGTTAAGTGACCACTATGTTTATCTTTGCTTTTTGCTGCTAGTTTTTGTTAGGCCTTGCAGGCTACTATTGTAAGCTTCGCCATAAGGTTGTTATTCTAATAATTAATAATATTTACTTTTTTCATAGTTATTCATGAATATGATTCATATTTCAACTATGTTACCAAGGTGTGCACTAGCATAATTCTGGACTAGTGTAGAATATACAGAGAATTTGGATTTGCATATTTGGGTCTCGACAGAGTTGGTATTAGAGCCATATCAACTGTAGGATGAAGCCCTAGTTAGTGTGGTCGATTTAACAAAAAAAATTAAAATATATTTTCTAAATCAAACTAATAAATAAATATCTAGTAATTCTCTATTATTACCTCATTCTTAGGTTCTTATTCCTTAACTTTCTGAAACATTATTTTTAAATCTTAAATTAACTTCTTATCCTCATAATATCTATAGATGTCTCAAGTTTCCCATAAAAAAGTGAAGGTTGACTTGGAATTCTTTGAGTTTTATTGCAAAGTTTTGGATTAAGAAAGCACCCAATATATTTCAAAATAGATGAGAAAGCGATGGACCAATGCATTGGATTCAAGACAGGATTGTACTTTACCACGAAGATTGGGAGCCAATAGATTAGAACCCTGTTACTGTTTTCTTTTAGCATCGTGTAGATCGTTTATGATTTTGCTTTGCACTTGTATGTGATGTGAGCTACAGTTTTGCTTCTGGCATTATGATGCAATTATATCAAATATCTTTATTTGTGGAATTTAATGCTTCTTTGCTAGCCTTTTCGGCTGAGTATTTTTAGTTTATGTTTGTCCTTAGTTTATCCCCCTTAAACGAGTTTATATCTTACCTTTGCTATTCTCTCTCTCCTTTGAAACATGTGGTGTCAACTTAGAAGATGGTTGATACTCAAAATTTAGCTGGATCTAATTAGATGCCTTCATATCCTAGCAGAAGTGCCGCCAATTCCATTCAATCTTCGGAGTGCCCCTTCCAAGACTTTTTCTCTAGGTGGAAACCGTGAAACACCTTTAGCTCAAGGCAGCCAGACACCTCAGAGCATTGCAAGAGGAAGTCTGAACAACATTATCTCCAAAGTTGCATCGAGTGACCTATTTCTTTAGTAAGCTAGAATATTAGGGACAAGATTCTATTTAAGGAGAGAGGTTTGTAACGTCTAGGTTTTCAATGCCTTTTGAAGTTTTTTTTAAATAACCATTTGGATTTTCCTTGAAATAATTAAAGCTTAACTTGAATTTTCTAAAATTAAAAAATTAATATGAACAAAATAATCTTCAATTAATTCAAAACTAATTTATTTGAGCATTGGTGTTACAAGGATTATTTTATATTTTTGGAGTTTATTTGCTATCTATTGGAGCTCAATTCTATTAATCTGAATTTTTGAAAATCAGAAACCCCTAAAAAATCCCAAAAGTCCTATTGGATCGAATGTCTCTCAGCCGGCCCATCTCTCTTGTATAGCCCAGCTCCTTTTGACCTAACCTGCTTCGCATCAGCCTACTAGACCAGGCCCATCCGTCAGCTAGCCCACCTCATCGCCACACCACGCCTCCACGTGTGCCCTGTGTTCCATTTCTGCACTGATGTCACCATATGGGACCCTCTCATCCCTGAGCGGGACTCGTCTCTTAGTCTGACCCGCCATCGCACTTTTTCTGCCTTGGACTCCATCTCTGAGTTTGTCCCACCATTGCACCATATTCGCTCTGGATTCCCTTCTCGCCTCGATTTCCTTGGCATGTGTGCTAGCCCATTTCACCTTAAATAGCATCGCCCAAACCCCAAAATCAATCACCTTGGGCCACCCTATTCTATTTGCCCTAGCCACTGCCCTAGGGAGGTCAAAGTCTCACCACGATTCAATTTCTATTTGCTGCCTTCATCCACTCCAGCAGCAATTATGCCAACATCAGTGAGTCCCTACTCTCGCTGACCGCTCCAATAGGTTTGCTGGGCTCCCATCTTCCTTCCCCGTGCCTCATCGGGGTCAATGGGCCACTGTAGCTCGACATCGCCATGCACTTCCTTTCTCCACTGCCAATTAACTCCATCAACAATTGTTCTCCATGCCAAAGCTGAATAGCATCACAATCATCCCTGGAACACATTGAGTGTCTTTCCTAGCCTCACCAGAACCACCACCCCCCGAGCATCGTCGTCGCCCTCCTTGTCACCAACCGCCTTCTCGGCCTTCTCTTCTAGATCAGTGTCGCCTTAGACAAACCCTTGCCACATGGCAGCGTGTGTGATAGCCATGTCACCCTAGTGCCACATCAGCCAAGCCAGGCGTATTTGTACTGTTTCACGTGCCGAGTCCATAGTGGACCAACACTGTTCCTCGCATCTGATCCACAACACTGTAAACCCTAGCACAATAGCTTTTTCCATAATTTCATAGCTGATCCAATTTCTAAGAGTCCATTCTTCCCTGTCCTAACTCTAATTAACCTAATTCTTCTGTCTAAATTCATCTAAATTTGAGCTCTATCTTTTGGTTCTAGTTTTTTGTTTTTGGATTTTATTTGTGCTTTGTTTGCTTTCTCTATCATTAGATAACGTTTGCGAAGTAGCAGAAGCAGGATTTGAAGATCAAGAAGTGGTAACTGAGTAAGACCAAAGCAAGTCATGATATTTGATTATGTTAAACCCATTATTTTGAAACTAAGTATTATTATTATTATTAAACTATTCTGTATTGTTGTTTTATTACAAAACCTTGTACTTGGTAATTATCAATCCATCTTGATAAAATCTCCTTTGATAATTTGAATGCTACGATTTTATTGTCATCATAGGATGGTTAATTATCTAATCATATAATACTAGTATCCACTTAGGTTGTACATCTTATATGCTTAGCCATGCTTATTGGTACGTTGGACTCATCATCACATGTTCATGAATTAATAAACTTTGATTTAATGAGATATTGAATTATGGTGGTAGCTATAGTTATAAAATTTGTATACCATGACATGGGTAGTGTCATTGGTGTTGGTTAAATAAAATAGTTTTCACTTGAGTGAGTGATCGTGTAGTAAAGGGGTGCGTTAGCACATTAGGATGTGGACGTCTTGCCTGGGTACTGATTAAGGATTTAATTTTGTGCGCTATTGATCTGAGCCTTTCGTGCAACCACATGTCTAGAATGGCATGGATTCGACCAATTAATTTATGATGTTTTAACTTTGATTCTTCCATTGAGATGCATGTGGGAGTGCTTGTAGACATTATATCACATTGGCACAAGTGGGAGCTTTTTCGACTAGGTTGAAGCCTAATCGGTAATAAAACCTTAGTGGACGGAACTAGTTTAAGATTAGACATTGTAAAGGCTTTGTGATAATCACTTAGTTGCATATCTATGGAAGCATGTATTGGCCGACATGATAAGTTGATTCTCTCTTATGGATAAAGTTGTGTAACTTCTGTAGAGTGTAAAACTTTTTTACTAGCTATGTCCCGTTATGGACTATGCTTGTTTATTTCACACGAGGGTTAGAATTTTTATAAAATCTTAGTTGGGTTTGGAAGAGAGGTGAATGGTCAGTCCACTTGTGGCTTACTCAATTCCTTTGACTGTATTACTTATTACTCATTTTCAATGTACGCTTTTAATCTATTTATTATATTTACTCTAAATTATTATTTTCTGCAAAATAACCATTCAGCCATCATTTGAATAGCCCTTCATCATTATATATTGCATCTTATTATAAACAACTTACTAAGTAATCTATGTACTCACAGCTATATACTTTGTTGCTTAGTTGCTGAAGAAGAATCATATCAGACAGAGGTATTTGATGAGGAACGTTATGACGAATTCACGGATTAGGACTTCGCTCTCTAATCAATTGTCTATGGGCATGTTGAATGACCACTATGTTTATCTTTGTTTTTCATTGTTAGTTTTTGTTAGACCCTTTAGGCTATTATTTTTAAGTTTGACCATAAGGTCACTACTATGATAATTAATAACATTTGCTTCTTTCATAGTTATTCATGAATATAGTTGATATTTTATCTATGTTGCCACTGTATGCACTAGTATGATCCTGGACTAGTGCAGAATACACAGAGAGTTTGGATTTACATATTCAGATCTCGACACTCTCAGCTCCTTCCTCTTGGATCAAACTCTCCTTGGCCTCCATTACTTCCTTCTTTTTTAAATGTAATAATACATAGAGCATATGCATTAGGTAGTAGACAATTCTAAATATTATTATGTACATATTTATAAGGGAAAGAGTTCACCTGATAGTTTTTTATTTAGCTCAATAATTCTTTTTAGGAAATCAATGACTTAAACATCTTGAATTCAAAATGCAAAGCATACTTATGTCCGCACCAACTTGCTTTGTTAGGGAAGGAAAATCTAGCCTACATAAGCAAAGCAATAGCTCAAGGAAGCAAGCTAGCAATGATAGATGTTTGGATCTCTTGCTCGGAAAGCATAAAATGAGTGTGTTTTTAGGGAAAAATATAACTATTTTCCCCCAAATACTATATAATATTTATTGTAGCTTATATTTGCTACAATAACTAGCATTTAAACGATGCGTTTTTTAAGATAAGTCTACAGGTAGATTATAGTACAAACTGTACCGAGTTCAGCTATACCGACTAAAATTATATATAACTATTTTCTCTGTATACTGCCTCTTGCGAATAGTCCAAAATTCAAAAATTTCAACCATAAATTATGAGCCACAGCCCAAAAGAACCCACTCATGATTCTCAATGGCCAGAGATTGGTTGCCCATGTCAACAAGCTTGGTAGACAAAGCAATGTTTTTAGCTTTATCAAACACCTAGTCTTTTAACTATGCAAAGTTTGGTGGATACTGTGTTTTGATACAAGAGCAGAGCTAACCCAGGCCCAAGCCTCAGACTGGGCTGGTTATTTTTGGGCCTAGTTTACCATTGCTACCAAAAATCATAGGCATTGTCAAGAGAATTTTATTGGGCCTTTGACCTAGGCTTCGGGCTATAGCCCACCTAACTTAAAATCCAGATCCACCACTATTGTGATACTATGTTGCAATCCCAAGACGATAAAGGATGTGAATGGAGCACATAGATTTATGTATAATATAGGGACGTAGGGAGATTAAGGACTACTTACACTGGTTTAACGATTTTTGCCGATTTAGACCAACCTACTTGACGTATGTTCTTTTGGTTAAGTATCCTTCCCATATATGACTCAACAAGCATGCAGTCGGAATAAGTCAAAATAATTATGTATATTTTTCAAGTGACACTCGTACGAAAATACGTTGCAGTGTTAGTAACATAAGTGGACGACCCTACTGGTATATTTTTAGGGCTTAACGGTGGTTTTTGTTCCCACTCGAACATTTTGTATACCTATCGGTATGGCATGTATTTTTAGCGCGAGAACAAGGTACGCAGGAGTGGAGTGGTCACAACTCACAAGCACAAGGTCAAAAACAATCATTATTTATACATTTCAAGTAGTGATACGAAACTGCGCTGTACTGTTAGTAACACAAGTGGGCAAGGGCCCTTTCAAATACCGCAGACCTGTTGGTATTCTCTTAGGTGGCGTTTGGATAATGGGTTTGGGGGAGGACTGGGTTGTGAGATGGGATACGTGGAGGTGGGTTTTGGATTGGGATACGAGATTTTAGACTATTTCCCACGTTCGAATATACTGTTGGGTTTGGGATTGGGATGAAACTTTTATGAGACCAAAATGCCCTTCTTGGTAACTGATAGAACAGAACGAAACAGCGTGCTGCACTGCTGCGCCTTCCAGAAATTTGGACACATATGGCTTATTTATTCCCCGAAATTCCAAAAATAGCCCCTAGATCACCGGAATTCCAAAACTAGCCCCCTTCCCGACCGCGGAACAACGGGAGAGCGACACGTGGGCCGGTGGTGCGCCCGGGGGCCGCACCACCCGGGTGGTGCGCCCGGGGGCTGCACCACCCACTGTAGGGCGAACTGGTGGTGCGCCCCCCGGCCGCACCACCCACTGTTCATGCGCGATGGTGCGGCCCCCGGGCGCACCACCCTATTTTCATCCGGTTTTTGCTATTTCTCTCTCCTGAAATTCATTCTCCACCCAAAATATATATTTACTTATACATATATAAAGTAATTATTTAAAAAAAATTTATGTGTATATATAAAATGAGTGGAAAAATATAAATTTGAAGTGGAGTCCACTGTAATAGTTGTGTTAATTTTTGTGCAATTTTGAAAATTTAAAATATTGTTTGGTAGAGTACGAACGAAATTTGTGTGAAGTAACGATTAGTGTATTTGTGATTTTCATATATTGCTAACCGTGAAAAATGTGTTGAAGTGACAATAACAAATTTCAATCATGGTATGTTGTTTTATTAGAAGCAATTTAATGAAAAATTTTTTGAGCACAAATGTGATATGAACAATTGGACGAAATGAACGAAAGTGATATTGAACACGTGGGAATGAGTGCAGAACTGTAATGATTATAAGTTTTGTTAATTTTGTAGTTGTGAAACAGAAAAATCTGTTAAAATTGTAAAACAAGTTTATGTTGATTGGCTCATTGTAGATGCATAAAAATGATGGTAATTTTTTAGGAGCGATTGTGCGTAGAACGATCGATATATAAAGTGGTAAGTGACTTTTAGGTTTGGTTTGTTTTAAGGGTTTGCAATCCGCGTGATGTTTGTATGTTTTGTCAATTTTGTAATTATAAACTGCGGGAAAATAAGATAAAGGTGTAATAGAAGTTTATGTTCAATGTAAGTTGTAGATGCATAAAAAAATTGGGTAAATTTTTTTAGGAACGATTCGATACATAAAGTGGTAAGTGATGTGACCATTGGCATGTGGCATGTGTGGAACTCTCCACCACTAGTCCTAACATGCATGCCTTAGGAAAAATAACTTGCTGGGTCTATTACATTTCGTCTACTAGGTGTAGCGTGGTTGTTTTCCCTTTTTGTCGCGCCTTGAAGATGGCTCCGCTGCATCCTCCTTCCTGTCACTCTTGGTCTTGAGAGCTGCCTCACGAGCTTGAAGCTCTTCCTCCTGACGCTTGATGGCTGCCTCACGCAGACTTAACTGCTCCCGCCTCCTTTGCAGCTCATCCTCCTTGCCCTTCAGACGGATTTGGTCCACCCTCACGCGGCGTTCTTGCTCAAGCCGCATCTGTTGTTCCACCTCGCGAGCCTGAGTCATCTTGACAAAGTATTATCCTTTGTTTTCCACCTGCACTGCCCGGTTATTTGGCCATACCGACGACACCCGATCCACCCATTCAATGAATGTGCAAGCCTATGTGTGGCGTGGTAGATGTCATGGATCAAGTTGAAAAACGATAACGAGAAACAAATGATTTAGTTGTCGTTGTTACCACGAAGTCGTCATCTAGGTCTGGACACTTGAAGAACCTACGGCCGTATTTGGCTCGTTGTACTCGATCCGTCCAGACTTGCAACATCGTCCTAAAGCCGCAATGGCACTTCGGGCGGTCATGCCACTCCGGCACTCCAAATGGGTCGGACCTCCAGGAAGACATTGTTGTGTAGTAGGATTTTGTGATGGCTTGAGGAGGAGATGTGGTATGGAAGACATAGGAGGCCTTTATGTAGGCAGGTTATCTGGTGCAGTGGGCATAGTCCATGGAGAGGACAACATGGGAAGCTTTTGAGGATAGTCAGGATAGCAGTGTAGCAATAAATGTCCCTATGAAGGCTTGGCAGAGCCTGCAAATTTTACTCTTTTGTCATGTCACTGCGGAAAGCTGGACTCTTTTGTAATGTCACTGCAGAAAGTTGGCCCGTTTTGTCGAGTCATCTTTGGCAAAGCTGCCTCACGTACACATGCCTCGTACCACGACATTATGTACACTACAATAAAGCATGCATCATATGTGGATTTGTATGTACACATACGCCTTTGTATGACACATTGGCTTATAATACGTATGTGCACGTAAAGATTACCTACAAATACATAACGTACCAAATATTGATTTGATGTGAATTTATGTTTTGAATTTGGTACTACTACGTTGTATTATGGCGAAAGTTAAAAGATATTTGAAACATATTGAACATATGGAGATTGATACTAAATCATTCATCTTAATGTCGTCATAAAAAATATTGAACATATGGAATTGAATGGGATGCTAAGTGATAAACATGGAAATAACATAGCACACAAAGTTTGGTTACATGCGTTGCGATAGAAAATAAACCGACATACTCCTACGATACATGTGCGCGTTGTTATGCGGACGAAAACAAACCGAACACACACACACTAATAACGGGGCCATTCACGGACAGGTAGCGGAATAGCCCCACCTCTGCGTGGGCCGGGGCCATTTTCCTTCCTAACGACCTCTGCGTCGAACTCCTCGGCTGCCTCTTTTGCCTTGGCGCTAGCTCCCTCTTCCTTTCGCTCCCTTTCGCGAGCCATACGTGTCTCTGCGCACGCCTCGAAATGAGCTTGCGTCTCCGGCGATATCGGTCGGCTGCTCGTCGTTCGGCGCTCCGCCTCGCGAGTCTCGATGCCCATACGCCATTGCTGCTGGAAGTCGAGAGTCCACTGGTCGTATGGGTGGATCTCTAGATCGATCCACTTGCGATACCCGCACAGCGGTTTCGGGGACTACGAGTACACAAGAAATGTTAGTGCGTACATGAAGAGAGAAGTAGTGGGGAGAAACACACTGTAAGTGGTTCTTACCGGCTGTCGATAGGTTCTTGTGTCCCAACGTCGGTCGGGATAGTCGCTTGAGTAGTTTGCGCAACCCCAGTAGCGCATACCCAAGCTGAGCGGGTGCTTCGACTTGAATAACTTACATAGGTCTTGACACCAACAGAGGGGTGGCATCTCCCCCTCTGGCGGGTCTTGCGGCGAACGCTCTGTTGGAACCGCCGGGATGGGGTCGGTGCAACGCGGGATATCTTCTCGGGGAGCTGTCGTCCTTGCACGCACCGCTGCTTGGGCCCGCGCCGCAGCTGCCCTCACTCGTTCGTCGCGGGCCGCCGCAGCTCTTGCTATGTCGCGAGTATCCTCCCATTGCTTCTGCATCTTCTCCCACTGTGCCTTCTGCTTCTTGTCCATCTTGAAAGTGTGGGGTTTGGATGCTGTAGTGCTTTCTCCCCAATCCCCTACACCTCCTATGTATGATTAGGGGATGGTATGGAGAGGTTACTTCACGCTGCAAAAAGCTGGATCGGGAATTAATGAAACTGTGCAGAGTTGGCCACCCTCGTCTCGTCGCGTCATGTCTTGTCCTGTCACTGCAGAAAGCTGCGCCGTCTTGGGTTGTCACTGTGCAAAGCTGGCCCGTATTGTCTTGTCACTGCGAAAAGCAGGCTACTCTTTCCCAGACTGCGAAAAGCTATGTACTCATGTGCTGTCACTGCCCAAAGCCAAACCGTCTCGTCTTGTCGCTGCTTAAAGCAGGCAACCCATACCGATCGCTGCATAAAGCCACCAAGTCTGCCGTACTCCCTGTCTACTCGCTGCGTAAAGCTGACATCGCTTCCCCTTACTGCAAAAAAGATGCACGGTCCTATCTTTGCAGTTTGTGGTCATGTCGATGCGCAAAGGTGGCCTAGTCCAGTCTTTGCAGTGGGTAGCCCTCACTCGGTTGGGTGGGCACGCGCAGAAAAAATGAACAAGCCATGAAATGACAAGATGACACCTCCCCCGGCCCCTACGTAGAGACCTATTTAAACCGAATGAAGCCCCAGCTCCTTCTCCGTCGTGCAGAAACATACCATGTCGGAAGTCGAGGGTCCAGTCGAATATAGGTCACCAAAGGAAGAACTTCCCTTAGAAAGGAGGGACAACTTCGATTCAAACTACCGCCTGATACCAAGCCGGCGTGCTCAACCCGCATGGCGAAAATGCAGACACAATGAGGATGCGGTCGTGCGGTCTTGATGGCCCAATCGATGGCGGCGACGTTTCTTCCGATACCCACACTCGGGGTAGAAATTGCTAATAGTACAATTTTCATTACTACTTATGGATCCTCCCCGTTAACCGTTCTTTCCGCAGATGGCGAAATCGACTTCTCACGCTTGGATCGACCGCCTAATGAGCGGTATGTTGCGTGTATGTGAATACATTATGGGAGAGAATATTTGAGTTGGAGGAGCGAATCGAGACTCTCAACGAGGAGAACAACGACCTCCGCCAGCGTGAGATGCAACGCGAGGGGCAACGAGGAGGTCGTGAACACGAGAAGCTCGTGCGATCCGGATGTTCTTTGCGAACCCTAGCTGTATATGTGCGTGCCACTACAACGATGGCCAGCCACGTCCGAGGCGTCCACCTCAGCAATACTCCACGTGGGTGCCACGAGGCTCGTTTGGCATGTAGGCAACGAGGTGTATGGGTGTACCTTGTATTCGGCATGTTTTATTTTATTTTATTTGGTGTGTTCGTGTCCTGTCGATGCACAAAACTGCCAGTGTGTTCATGTCACCACGCAAAGCCAGGTTGTGTCGTCTTATCGCTGCATAAAGATGTCCTCTTGCATCTTGTCACTGCGTACAGCTGCCCTCTTTTGTCATGTCAGTGCCCAAAGCTGACCGCTCTTGTCATGTATGTCTGCAGAACTGACCACTTTTATCATGTCACTGCGCAAAGCTGTTCGCTTTTTCCATTTCACTGCGCAAAGCTGATCTTTTACAAAGCTGTCGTCTTTCGTCTTTTGTGAGTGAAGGCCCCCCACCGAGCCTATAAGAGGGAGGCATTCCTCACGTAGTCCCCTGCATTGCTCTCCCTCACCTCCTGAGTTAGTTGTAGCTTTCTTTCGTGCTCACTCCCCCGGACGACGAAATGAGTCATCTCAGCACCTCTTCATCGGCACCCTCAGTGATTTGCCCACAATGCAGCGCGTAGTGAGACATAAGACCTCACACACGGCTGCGAATCTTGGGCGGCACTACTACAAGTGCCCCTTTCACTCGGTGAGGACGATTGTTTCGTATTCGTTCAAATCGTGTAGGTACATTTCATAATCTTCTTCTCATGAAGTGCGGGGCGGCCCGGGCGGTTGTAAACTTCGGGTGTGGGAGGATGAAATGGGCACTAGTCTGAATAATGTTAGTCGTGAGAGAGTCGTGCGTGGGGATAGCGACCTCGTGGAGATGCGACGTCGTTTCCAGGAGATGGGGCGTCGTTTCGATACACTGGAGTGGAAGATAAACGTAATGTTGTGTGGTATTTTCTTTATTGTGTTGTGTTCATTTTTATCGTGAATATGTCGAGCTGGAGGTTGTTATCGTCTATGTTGGTAATGTTTCATGCTATGTTGTATCTTGTGTTTGTTGTTAGCGAGTCTTCTCCTGCTGGAGAGTTATTATATGTATGTGTAATGCATGCTAAATAAACTTTGTGCGCTATGTGAATTCCATCTGCGGTGCAAGTCTATTTCCATGTACTACATCCCGTTTCAGTTTCAATACAATGCAAAAAAATTATGTTGTAGGTGGTGGCCGCTTCCTTTGCCGACGTAAGTGGTCATGAGAGTATGTGAGCCTGTCTGGCGCATTTCGTGCGTCTCGGAGGTCGTACTGTGAGGCCTGCGGTGTTGCCAAGAACTCCGTGGAGGGCTGCGATGTATTGCCGAAAATGGCGCTTAGCCATTCGGTCGCGATCAGTCTATGTCTGTGCACATATCAAAGGTTGATTAGTACAAACACGCGACATTTATAGTCTTGAAATCTTGTAGTAAGTCATGTACCTGCGTATTCGGCAATGAAGACGAAGGACCCTAGCCTTCGTGTCCGAGTTGTTCCGCGTAACCCTCCATTCATTTACAGTATGTGTTAGTGTGTCCGAGCGTACATATATATTATGTGTTGGACATTATATCGTACCGATGTATACGGCGGTAAGTCGTGCATGTACTCCTGTGCAGTGTACCCTTCATACGTCTGCTCATACATATGACCAAAACTTCCATGCACGCTTGTCCGGCCATAATCGCATGGAGGCGGTGTCTCGGCCTCTTCTTTGTGCGAGTCGGTGTCACTTTCAATAGGGAGCTCTTGTTGGCGAGCGGAGCATTGGTTGTGGTGTCGCCCTCGGGACCCGGCGGCCGTGTGAAATCGCTATCCGTGCCAAGCGCCGCAACAAAGTGAAGCATGAGACTTATCGCCCAACGAGTAGGTAAGCGAAAAGTTGGCAAATATCACACCGGCCCGGGCGAAGCGCGTGGAGGACGAGCGAGCAAAGCTTGGGCCGGGCTGCTCCCGATCTCGGGCGAGTCGGCGTCACTCTCGTCTGGCCAATCTCCGGAAGAGGGCGTTGCGCCTTGCGTGTACCTCCTTGGCGGCGATGGCTCTAGCAAATCGGTGTCCGTCGTGATGGCTGCAGGGCGGTGGAACTACGATAAATAAGTGGCAAGCGAGTGAGCGAACAACGGTTGGCAAATATCGTACCGTGTGGCCAAGTCGCACCGATGATGGCGGCGTAGCGGGGCGGGCACTAGATTGCGGCGGACGTCGAGCGAAGGTGGTGGAGCTGGATGTGGTCCCCTCCCACCGTGTCGTGCGGCGATTTCATCTCTGTGCGGCTGCGGTGATGGTCTTGATCGCGGCCTTCGCCTCGTTGAAAATGTTGCGGTCAAGACATCGAGCGATGAGCCATATTTCGTCGAAGCCCAGCGTGCGGAAGGTCGTGGCGTCGTCATGTATATGATGGAGCGGTCGGATGCGATGAAATAAGTAATAAGTAATTAGTGCACAACGCGTGCGAGATATGGCGGCGACATACGAGTATTGAGATGTATTATTAAAGTAAACACAATTACCACTTCGTGCGTTCCGTGCGGCTCGGTGGCGGCCGGACTGCACATCTGCGCACCTCGTGCACGACCTCCATCGGGCGATGTGGCCTTTGGACGATAAAGTCTCGCTGCGGTGTTTTCAACATACCACTTAAGGTACTCCGGTATGCGTCGCGAGGTCGTAGGCCGTGGCTCGTACACAACCTCCGTGTCCCGTAGTCACGCCACAAGTGCATCCCACACTTTGTGTGGTGTCCGATCATTCTCTGTCATCCTCTCTCGTTTGCCTACAATTTGGGTGACACATAACACGGTTAGTATTACTATGCATACATCAAGCAATCACAATTACCTTGAAGATACATACCGATGTAAGTCTGCGGCAAGTGGCCGTCTGGCGAGTGGAACCGGTGGTGCGATCCAAAGCGCCTCATGACGCGTTGTGGGTTATGCGGCTCGACGAAGTCGCGAGAAGACGAGGTGGCAAGTCGTCGGCCCGATCGATGCGGTCTGGTGGCACCGAGATGATAGGCGTGCGGGGCCACCCTGCAATGAACTCTATAGTCCATGGCAGCGGACTATCTCACTCTCGTGGAGACTCTCCAGCTGGTTGTGGAACTCTGTGTACACTCGCCGAGGTCCGTCCTTAGCCCATCGGGCTGCGCGTGTGTCCAACGACTACCCATTGTGGGCCCATGAATGGGGTCGTGGTCCTCGGCATAGAAATGTGGACTGAGGGCATAAGGGTGTACGGCACTGCGAAAGTCTGGCCTACCAACCGGAAAATGCTCCCACGACCACAACCAAGTAGAATGTAACACGGCAGGCAGGGACCGGCTCGGCGCCACGATGACTGCTGCGAGGCATCACACAGGCCTCGGTATGTGGCGCTATGCACTGCAGACCCCCAACTGTACTCGGGCACCTGGTGTGGCAAGGCATACGCTAAGGACTCCGCAAGTTGTATGTAGCTAGGGTGAACGGAGTCCCCAGTGGTGGTAGGAAATAGGACCCACCCAAAGAGGAATAACAGGTACACGAAGAAGTGAGTCCGCACCACGTCCTTAGGCGCATCCTCGGGCAGGTCATGTACCGTCGAAGCCAAGAAAAGAGGACACGTCTTTGCACTCACGCGGGATCGCGATAGGGAACCGCCGACCCGAAGCTCCTTCCACCACGGATGTCGGGTGGCACTATTGCAGCACCACGTAGAGGTAGTCCAGTTATCATGCACACATCCTGAAGAGTGATCGCCATCTCACCCCACCGGAAGTGGAAGGTGTGAGTCTCCGGTCTCCAGCGATCAACAAGTGCGGACAACAACGCCGCATTGAACTGGAATGCATGTGGTACATTTACCATGAGGGCAATGGGCAGCAGACCAGTGTTCCGCAGAAGTGGGATGTACCGTTCGTCCAGAGGACAGTACTCACGGGGGCCCCTAAGGATGAAGGCTGGGGGGACCTCACCCGATATCCACGCCTGACATCGGTGGTGCTCATCCCGATAAACGATAACACAATATGGAACAAACGTAACGACAGTGACATGTACCAAACATAGCAAGATATAAAATAAATGTGCGTACCAACATACCCATGCGATGAAGTAAATAAAATACAAACGCAGCACCATAACGGCACGATAGCGAATTGTAACAAGTGTAGCCCCATACAAAATTGTAGAACATATCACTTGAGTATAGTACAACACACACATAAAAACAACTAGCAAAAAACACTGCATAACTATGAGCTCACTCGGCGGAGCATTGCTTGGCGTCGGCTGTTTGAGCCTTTGCCTCAGCGAGTGCCCAATCGTCTTGCCTGATCTGCACCTCGGACGTCGGCGCCGATCCCCACGGCGGTTGTCGTCCATGTCGTTGTGGATGCGACGGCTTTGCCGTCTTCCTCGGCCAACATGCTTCAATGCCTCGTTGGGCACCCACTTCACTTGTCCTAGCCATAGCTCCTCAGAGTGCATGTCCACCCGTGCGAATGGAACTCCGTACTCTGAGTGCGATACAGTCTTTGAATATCGAAGTACGGAGATATAAGTCGGTGCTGTCGCCATACCGCGCATGCGCGTATACATAGGAGCACGGCTTATGTAGAAGTTGCGGCTTATTACGGTGCAACATGCGTTGTCATCAATCGTGCGGACACCTTGCGATCCTCTTGTGTGACCCCTCATGTAGTTACTCGTCTAAGGCGTATCTCGAATTTTCTTCTAATGCCATCCATGATACGAGCATTATGGCAACGAGCCTTCTCTATCTTTTTGTCCATATGTGCTGGAAAACCTCGAGAGAATTGTTTGCCCTCGTCTAGATGTTTCGCCATCATGGCTCTGTTCACAAAATACCCCACGTAGCGGTTCCAAGTCTCCTCCACGACCATTGTGATGGGTAGGGATCTAACACCTTTCAACACACCGTTGTACACCTCGGACATGTTTGTTGTCATGATTCCGTACCTTGCTCCGCGGTGTCATGCAACAGACCACATCGCCAAGTCGACGCGCGTTCGATGAACCCACCTTGTAAACTCCCGACTCTTGTAGAACCCCCGCACAGGGCCGGCTTCACCACAGTCGGGTTGTTGTCCATGCTTCTTTGGTCTCTGATCAAGCGGCCTCCACAATGAGTCAAACTTCCGCTTTTGGTTACGCATGCAAAGCTTCTTGAATATCTTCATTAGTTCTTTGCTACGGAACCTTGTGTGAAAGTTCGCGCGAGATGCCTCATGCACCAACGGTTCTTCATATCATTCCACCGGAGCGGGGTTGTGTACGGATGCGCATTGCGCGCAACGCGACAACAAGCTCTGCATTGCGGTCCGAGATGATACACACATCCGGTCGATCTTGCACCACGGCACGCTTCACATTGACCGGAACCAAAGCCGCTATCGGTGTTCTCATTCTCCACAATTGCGAAGGCCACGAGGAGTGGCGGTCGTTTGCATCACCGCAATCTGCGGTGAGGATTGTACCCTTGTACTTGCCAGCTAGAAATGTCCCGTCCATTGTTAGCACTGGACGGCACCACCTAAACCCTTCGATCGCCTGTCGGAATGACCAGAACACTCTATCAAGGACATAACAATTCGGGCCATGGTTGGGATGAACCGCTCCTTCTTGTTGATGTATGTTCACGGGTTTGCTACGCAACTCGATGAAGCATTCTTGGGACCAGTCGTGCGCCTCCTCGTACGTTCCAAACATACGCTCTAGCACCTTCCGTTTCGCCCGCCACACCTTTTTGTAGCTGACTTCGAACCCTACCATGTTAGCCACTTTAGCCAACAGTAACTTGGGAGAAATACACACATCCGCCACCACGAGGTGGCTTATCGGCTTTCGCAACATACGCCGACGCGTCATGTTGCGGTGCCTCGTCAGCGGCGCCGCAAGCTTGCAATCGTGATCTTCGGACCGTGTCCGGAACTCCGAGGTTGTGCCCTTGAACGCTGCGCACGGACCTTGCCGGGACATGAGTCGTCAACACATTTCACAATGTAGGTGTCGGGTTGGACCTATACACTCGATAGTTCGGCTAATGCCAGCGGCATGTCTAGCAATAACTGTTTGGCGGCACTCTTGTCGCAGCACTCCCTAAAATGAGTGCGCCTCATTGAACCTCCACTCCGCACCCTCTGCCTGTGGTAGGACTAGGCTTGCCGCCGCGATGTCGTCAAGTCTGGAGGAGACGTATGAAACGTCCGTGGTCACAACACCACCTACAACACCTCCCATTGAAGCCTCGTCATCTTCCTCCTCCCAGGCCCATTTGTTTCCATATCCTCCTCGTCCTCCTCACTTTCAACTTCTTCCAAATGGTCCGCGAGGTACTCGTGACAATCAACACGGGCGGCCCACCACCTCCCAACACCTTCGGTCGCCTGGAAATCCTCCACACGCCTCTGCAGGCCTCCATCTCCCACTTGCTCGCCGAGATCTTCTTCCGCATTGGCATCTTCATGACCGCCAGTGAGCCTCGGCGCTTCATCTCCGCCACCACCACCACAACCACTAAAACCACCAACGACGGATGACTCCGTCCTGTCCACGAAGTGAATGTACACCATTGGCCTGCCGTATATCGATGCGGCAGGGTTGCATACGACCTCCATGTACCGGGCCCATGCAGCATCACCGTCACCTTTATAAGTTGCCACACAATCTCTCCAGCCCTATCTCCCGGAGTAGCATACAACGCCTCGATCCGCAACTTCTTCCGACCGGTCTCCCGATCGAACGCATAACGGACACACCTCCGAAGATCATGCAGGGTCATGGTGTTCAAACCGGGTGCATGGATCACAGTCCGTTCACAATTTGACACGTCCGCCCCGCACGGCCCATCGCGTACGAGCCCACTCCCAAAGAACACGAGTAAGTCTTGAATGTTAGCCATGGGTACCTATGATTATTCCGTACAAAATACCTTAGTACACAACCAACAAAATTTAACAAAAAAAATCATACAAAATTCTTTACGTTGCGATACTAATTCTCTATGCAACATATGTGTACAAAATAACTTCATACCAATGAATTTAACAAAAAAAAACACTGCACATTTTATGTGTAATTTTTGCTTGGAGTTTTAAATATAGTACACAATCTACAAAAATTTTACTAATTTAAGTGCAGTACTCCGATACAACGTACATAATTTTGTAATTTTTGCACAAATTTATCAGATATGAACATGATATAAGTTGTTACATATAACAAATGATTTCAAAAAATTATAAAAGGTTATGTGAACCCTTCCAACAGGGTCACCATGTTTACAGGGCACCGTGATTATTAATATCAGTTTACAATATAAATCCATCAATAACCTATCATAATGATATGCAAACCTTTCAACATATATACTTGAAATAAATTTTCAGACTTTCATGGGACATGTCAAAAGTAATACAGTACACATTGCATATTATTTATCATGTAACATAAAATTTTTTATTTGTACTAATGTTTCAAATTACTAAAATTTCTGGTAAACTTTTTTCATCTAATAGTCTGTGTATTTTCAGCTAATAATGTTTCACATTTCTAGTTTTCTGACTTTTAAATCCTATGTACAAAATATTGCATAACAATCTAAATATTGCATAACAATCTAAATACCAAATAAAACTACTTGGTCTGCATGCAAACTCATTTAGCTAAATTTAAGTCATAGTGACTACTAACTAATTAAGGATAATAATAACACTTACTCTTCTACGTTTACTATGGGCACAGACCAACTACACAAGGCTAATACTATATTTCTACACTAAGAAGACATCATTCACTAACTACATACTAAAAATATTGCTAAAACTAAAATGACATATCCAAAAAAATTATAGTTACACGGGGAAAAATAATTTACCTCTTCTAGAAGTCCACGAGACGATTTACAACTTTGCAACTACAAAAACTCCTAATTGAAACGAAAAAACTGTCAGTTTGCCTAATTACGTAATAATCACACGGAAAAAATATCGATTACATTTGGACAAAATAATTACCTCTTCTTGAAACCAACGAGACGATTTACACCTTTCACAACTGCAAAAGCTCCTAATTGCAAACGAACAAACTGAGAGTTTGCCTAATTACTTACTAATCACACAAAGAAATTTTAATTACAGTGGCATAAAAAAATTACCTCCTTTTGAAGCCCACAAGACGATCTATAACTTTCTCAATTGCACAAACTCCTAATTGCACATGAAATTAACTGTGCACCGCGATTAAACCTTGAGTTCCTTCACTCCTTCTCCCTCTCTCAGACGCAGCTCACTCAGACGCAGCGAAGAAAATGAAGAACAGACTGAGAGCGATGAATTTATCGCATTGACCTCCTCTCCCCTCGTGATATAAACCGAGATAGCGACGCGACATAAAGCGTGAACAGTGACATAAAGCAGTGAAAGACAAGACATAAAGATACTGTAAATAGTTTACCACTGTGTGCTTTCGTTTTCATTCGCATGCATGCATCGAATCTTCACCGCAGCGAGCGACGACGCCAAATTATTGATGCATGCGACGCGCGAGACTCACCAATTATCGGCGCGCGCGGGATGAGTGGGTGGTGCGCCGGGGCCGCACCACCGCTGCGTGAACGATGGGTGGTGCGGCCGGGGGGCGCACCACCAATTCACGCTACAGTCGGTGGTGCGGCCCCCGGGCGCACCACCCGCCCACGTGTCGCACACCCGTTGTTCCGCGGTCGGGAAGAGGGTTAGTTTTGGAATTCCGATGATCTAGGGGCTATTTTTGGAATTTCGGGGAATAAACAAGCCATATGTGTCCAAAATCGCGCCTTCCATCCACAGAAACGTGAAGGTCAAAAAGTGCCTCCTGTAGTCCTGCTAGCGAATATTGTTTTCTTTTCTTATGCAGTTCCTTTTGCTTCTACCTTCTGGCAGCCATGGATCCCAAACAGTAGCAGTAGATCTTGAGCAGCAGCGGTAGCCTCCCCCAGCGAATCCCAAATCAAGCAGCAACCTCCGTCATAAAGAGCTCCAGATAGAGTAGTACGGCATTTGCCATGATGCCGAGCAGTTGAACTAGCAGGCGACGATCTGATGGCGGAGACGGCAGGGACGCGCGGCGGTGGAACTCAACGGCGGGCGACCACGAATTGTGCTGGGGCTCAAAAACATATCTCCGTTGGGCGGGTTTGATGCGCGGCACGGGAAGAGCTCGGCGAATCTTGAACAGAACGAAACAGCGTCTTAATCCCACCATCCTCGCTGGTTTCAGTTTTTTTTTTAATTTCAGCTTCTAGTTTCAGTTTTTTTTTCACTATTCAGTAATTCATCTTTTTCTAAATTTTTTAGATTTTTTAGGCTTTTTTGTATTTTTCTTTTTTTTCCGTGTTCCTTTGCATTGTCCGTGATGGGTTAACATTTTTTTTCTATTTTTACATTTTTTTTAAATTTAATTATGCCCAAAAAAGCCAAATCAGCTACAGTAAAAAAAAACCAGTTACAGTGAAATTTCAACCAAAAACCAGAAGCCATCGCTAAAACGATCACCCCTTAGGGCTCAACGGTGGGTTTTCCCAAATGATCAATTCGCATACCTATCGGTATGGCCCGTATCTTAGGGAGATCAGAACGACACGTTTATTTGCGTGCAAACTGCAGAACATTTACTCTTAAAAACCCTGTATGGGAACGGTAAGTTCCTGGGTGAGTACTCTTGAACGCATATACATAGATGCATGTACCATCATTACTATAAAAAGGATTATCATAGACGATTTAAAACCGTTATCACTGATGATTTTTGAACCATCTGAATTTATGTGTCAGTGATAATATGTGGTTATCACAGACGGCTCCTGAACTGTCTGAGATAAGTAAAAATACAGACGATTTTTCAATACAACCGTCTGTGATATGTCAGTATCACAGACGGTTTATGTCAGTATCACAGACGGTTTTTTATATTAACTATCTGTAATAGAGAATATATAACAAACGGTTTTTTAAAAACCGTCTGTGATAACAGAAATATCACAAACCATTTATTTTAAAAACTGTTTGTGATATATACATCACAGACGGTTTAGTGTTCCAAATCGTCTGTGATAGCTATTTAAAAATTATATTATTTTCTGTTTTTCGGCTAGCCTCAGGAAATGCTAGCTATACCCTCTGAAATAAACAGAAGATCTCATAAATATATAGCACATGACAATCGTTTAAATGAATTGTTTATATAAACACAATTGAGTGATTACAATTGTATCCAATATTTCAACATTTGATTATCATAACTAGGGTGGAACTCTCCAGTACTGTTTAAGACCTCCGCTATCAAGAATTGCTAGAGTTTTCCTCGAATTTTAGCAAGTTTGTCAAAATTGATTGCACTTTTATCGAATGATTCTGTATGAACTGTCTATGATGTAGTCGTCCAATATAATCTCTTTTGTAGTAATATATTACCCTAATATTGCCCATTTGCAACAACTATGATCTTACTAATCTAGCTAAGTAGCTATCCCCGTATATGGATCTTTACCTTGGATAATGTTATCACAACAAAGCCTCCATTTGGAACACAGGATTGTCCTATTAATTTTGTAGAAAACAATACCTAGTGAATTAAGGCCCTGCTCAGTGTCGCCAAAAAACCAGCGGTGGCGTTGAGTGGTGCTATTTTTTACTATTGATTTTCTATTTTATTTTTTGGTTTTTTTGTGTTTTTGTTTTCTCGTATTTTTTTTGCATTGTCCGTAATGGGCAACATGTTTTTTCTATTTTTATTTTTTTAAATTTAATTATACCAAATAAGCTAACTCAGCTACATTAAAAAATAAACTAGCTACAATAGAAAAAACCATAAACCACCGCTATTCTGAACACCACCTAAAATAGATATCACACCGATAAAATTCCCATGTCCAAATGGGGCCTAAAAATGTAACCAACACTCGTAAACTCTCTTTTTGTATTACTGATTCAAGTAACTATTTAAATCAAGCAATATTTTACATTAGACTGCAATGAAAACACCTTGTAGAAACATTTTTCTTATACACCAGTGGCATTTCCCCTATCTTTATATGATTTTAGAGGCATTTTTCTAAAATGCCACATAAGTGCATTTACGTGCAATGTCGCTATGACTGAAGATGCACTTTGATATAATTGTCTCTATATTCTATAAGACATATCGTAAATGCATTGTATTGTGTCTCTATGGATGTATAGACATTTAATATATACAGGCACTATGTTTTGCGTTGAGCTCACTGTAGTAATAGTAACAAAATACTTAAAACATGTTATCTTTGGAGGAACCAATCCTCGAAGGCTCGAACCCATGACCACGTGGGGAAAAATACTAGCCAAGCTGAATTTGTTTAATGTTTGATTGCGTTTTTCATATGTAGCGTTTAGTATGTCTTGACCATCTCAAAAAATGACTGTACACCATAAAAAAGTGTCTCAAATATCGCCTCCACAAGATAGATTCTTTTAGGCAATTTAAAAGGTGTCTTCATATAAATGTCTCTACACCTAGATTATTTCAACTTTCAACCAATGAAAAGGTCCGAGTTTGTTTTGTATGTGGCAAAACAACAACCTAGATCGACATAGAATGGGTACTTTTAGACTGTGGCTTTAACTTTTGGTTTATGATTTTTGAATTCTGACTATTCGTGAGAGATAATACGTGGAAGAAAATAGTCACATGTGATTTTGGCTAGTATAGCTGAACTCGATAAAGTGTCTACTGCAATATACTTGTAGACCCTGTCTTGAAAAATACATAATTTAAAAGTAGTTACTGTAGCAATCTAAACCAAATCCTAAGTCTAAACCCAACCGAAGGCAGCCATAATCAGTTGGATTTACACCAATTTATCTAGTTATTTCAACTTCAGATAAAAGACAACGAATACTATTATGAGCAAGGTTGTTTCGAATCTTAATTCTCCTGATTCAGTCATACAACTCTACGGCACTAGATTGACTGGATTGATTCCATCCTTGTAGAGTCTTAATTTGGTATAATCTTAATATTATTACAACTCTACCAATTACCAAAAAAAGTTGTAGGATCATGATTAAAATTTTCATACGATCCTACCTAATTCTATTGATTTATTATAAACAATTACTTGTACATGTCCTTTTAATTTTAAAATTTTATTATCCCTTGATGTCCATTATAATTTGCATAAATAAAAATAATCATTCCATTTCACTATGTTTTTATAAAAAAAAGTTCTAAAAGTGTAAATTTAAAAATGCAGCGGTGTTGAAATATATGGTATATTTTTAAATGTTTATTCGATATAATTAGATAGGATCTAGAATCTGCATTGATCCTATAATTTGCAATTCTGTCGAAGAACTTCTGATCCAATTCAGTATCACGATTTGACAACCTTGATTATGAGGCTAAAACACTAGGCTACAAACTAAATAATTTCAAACAAAAATAGTATTCTAAAAATGATTTTTGAAGCTATTTCCGTCTTGAATGGAGCATGAATCGACCATATTATTTCTTTTGCTCTAAAGAAAAGGACATGAGGTGGAAACCACATTTAAGTGGAATGGAAACTGTTTCTGATAGAATTAGAGTGATAAACTCCAGTTTGTTAGGCCGTTAGCATTGTGACTAAGTCCTGCGAGACTTTGTGGCCATGCTGAACTTTAGGTGTGCATGCCCTGTAAATTCGGATCATGGATCCATTCATTTGTTGCATTCTCTGATTATATATATATATGGCATGAAACCCTCAAGAGGGTGAGAGCTTCTGGCAAATCTTTCATGGTATCAGAGCCTTACGATCTACGCTCCGCCATGTCCGGCTCACCATTTTCATCCAGTAGCCACTCCGCCACAACATCGATCCATCCCAACTCCATGCCAACACCATCGATCAATCACTCGATCAGTGTCAAGCTTACGCAGGAGAATTATCTGCTATGGCTAACCCAGATGCTCCCGTATCTGAGGAGCCAAGGTCTTGCCAGATACATTGACGGCTCCATGCCGGCGCCAAGTCAAACCATGGTGGTCTCCCCATCGGAGGAGACTGGAGGCCGTCGCATCGTCGTCAACCCCGAGTACACCAACTGGTACCACCAGGATCAGTTGGTTCTCAGTCTCATCAACTCCTCGCTCACTGAGGAAATCCTGGCCACATTGGTTGGGATTACTACTGCGCGAGAGGCCTGGGTCACCCTCGACAAAATGTTTGCGTCGGGCTCCCGGGCACGGATCATGCAGGTCCGAATGCAACTCGCCACCATCCAGAAGAAAGACATGAGCATCACCGACTACTTCCGCAAAGTAAAGCGCCTCGCCGACACCCTCGCTGCCATTGGCAAGCGACTCGATGATGAAGAGCTGATCGCATACATGTTGCGTGGTCTCGGCCCCGACTATGACTCACTGGTGACAAGTATTACCACACACCCTGAGTCATACTCCATCAGCGACGTCTACGCCCACATGCTCAGCTTCGAGATGCGGCAAGAAAATCACAACTCCATCGCTCAGGTATCATCTGCTAATAATGTGAGCAGGAACATTCATGGTTGCAACTATGCCAACCGCGGCAGCCATGGACAAGGAAATCGTGTAGGTGGTGGTGGACGTCCCCAAGGAGGAAGAACAAATCGTCCACAGCCAAAAGCACAGAACAACAACCGTGCTAGCTCCAGCAGCGGTCCTCTGTGCCAGATCTGCAAGAAGCCAAACCATGATGCGCTACAGTGCTGGCATAGGTTTGATCAAGCCTACCAGGCTGAAGACACAGTGAAACAAGCTGCTATGGTTACCACAGACTCCAACTGGTACGTCGACACCGGCGCTACCGACCACATCACTCATGATCTCGACCGTCTCACCGTCAAGGAGCGCTACACTGGAGGAGATCAAGTTCAGGTCGCCAATGGAGCAGGTCTGTGTATTTCTCATATTGGGCATTCTTCAATTGTTGGTTCTAATCGTCCCTTACATCTCAACCGAATCCTTTATGCCCCAAAGATCAACAAACACCTAATCTCTGTTCGTAAGCTAGCCTCTGACAATGATGCATTTGTTGAATTTCACCCTAATTCTTTCTGTGTAAAGGACCGAATCACGAAGGACATCCTCCTCACAGGCAGATGTAGAAACGGCCTCTATGTCATGCCTACAAATAAATCCAGTCAAGCCTTGCTGACGTCCAAGATCTCTCAAGAAAAATGGCATCAGAGGCTCGGTCATCCAGCTACTCCAATTGCCCTTCGCATCATTGGACAAATAAACTAGCGATGAGAGCAGAACATTTCTTTCCCCTCGGTTTGTAATGCTTGTCAACAAGGCAAAGCACATCGCCTTCCATCTGATCCTTCCCTCCATGTATCCACACTCCATTACAAGCGATTCATCTTGATGTTTGGGGACCAGCTCTCCCATCAGTAAACAATTCGAAATACTATGTTTCTTTCATTGATGATTTTAGTAGATATGTGTGGATCTATTTTATTAAGTGTAAATCAGATGTAGAAGCTGTCTTTTATCAGTTTCAAAAACATGCTGAGCACATGCTAAACACTAAGATTCGTTCAGTTCAATCCGACTGGGGGGGTGAATATCATCGTTTGCATACTTATTTTCAAAATTCCGGTATTGAACACCACATCTCATGCCCACACACTCACCAGCAGAATGGTTTAGCAGAGAGGAAACACCGGCACATAGTTGAAACTGGTCTCTCCCTTCTTGCACAAGCTGAAATGCCCTTACGCTTCTGGGATGAGGCTTTCAATACAGCATGTTATCTCATCAACAGATTACCCAGCCGCATTATTAAACATGACACACCACTTCACAAACTCTTTGACAAACAACCTGATTACTCCATGCTGCGTGTGTTCGGATGTGCCTGCTGGCCCAACTTGCGCCCTTACAATGATAGGAAGCTGAACTTCAGAACCAAACAGTGTGCCTTCCTAGGCTACAGCTCCACACACAAGGGATACAAATGTTTTGATAGATCTACAGGTCGCATCTACATTTCCCGTGATGTTGTTTTTGATGAATCACTCTTTCCCTTCTCCTGTCCTTCACCATCAGAAATATCTCTGCCAAAGAACTCACATCATCCTATCATTTTGCCTATACTGTCCAAAGCTACACAATACACTGAACAATCACTAATATCCCCATTCACACCCAAAGCCAAGATGAATCAACAACCGATAATGCACCTATGAGTTATGATCGGACTAACCTGCATCGAGAACGACATTTCCATTGTGCCTCCTACGGTGTGTCGGGTCAATATTCTGATGACCGGCAAGGTGATGACATCAGTGGCAGAGAGAGTGAAGAGGAGTTGAACCAAATTTCCCCACGAGAGGTGACTAGACAACATCCAATGCGGACTGACTTCGCAACAATATTGTACAACCCAAGGAGTTCAGCGGAACCATCGGTACTCGGCTAATGCTCGTGGGTTTACCTCTGCTGAAAATCCGACAATAGCCTTAGCCGCACACAATCAAGCTGTTTCAGAACCTCATGATCTTGAGAAGCAATCGCCGGATCCCAAATGGAAGAAGGCAATGGACCTTGAATACTTGGCTCTCATGAGGAATGAAACTTGGGATCTAGTGCCACCACCAAAAGGCATTAACCTCATAGATAGCAAGTGGGTATACAAGGTGAAAAGAAAAGCTGATGGCTCAGTTGACAGGTTCAAAGCAAGATTAGTGGCAAAGGGCTTCAAGCAGAGGTATGGAGTCGATTACTTTGATACTTTCAGTCCAGTAGTCAAACCATCAACCATTAGAATCATTTTGTCTCTAGTGTTACACAAGGGTGGAGTATGAGACAAATTGATATTCAAAATGCCTTTCTACATGGATCTGTTGGAAGAAGAAGTTTATATGAAGCAGCCGCCTGTTATCTGAGATCCAAGCTGTCTGATGGATATATTTGTCGCTTGAAGAAGGCTCTTTATGGCCTCAAACAAGCACCCAAGACACAGCATTCTCGGTGACTAATAAACTGCAAGAGTTGGGTTTCAAACCCTCAATAGCGAACACATCTCTTACGGTGTTCAGAGATAGTAAAGTGACAGATCTACATGTTGATTTATGTAGATGACATTATAATTGTCGATTCTTCCAATGAAGCCACCGAGAAGTGATTGAGAATCTAAACAAGGACTTTCTTTGTCAAAGATCTAGGTCCTCTTGGTTTCTTCTTGGGAATTGAGGTCAAACACGAGAAAGATGGGTCGCTGTTGTCTCGAAGCGGTATGCAATGGATCTCCTCAAGAAAGCGATATGGGCGTTGCAAGCCAATTTCAACACCATTAGCACCCACCGATAAAGCGTCCAAGGATCGAGAATCTCGCTTTAAGAAGAAACGGTTTAAATCTGAAGCATCGTAGGTGGCTTGCAATATTTAACCATGTCTCGACCAGATCTGGCTTTTGCAGTCAATCGAGTGTGTCAATTTGTTCAAGCTCCTACTGATGTGCACTGGTCAGCTGTGAAGAGAATTCTTCGCTATGTCAAAGGAACAATTGGCCTAGGGTGAAGATTCAAAATCGAAACTACAACTCTGTCGGGGTTACGTGATGCGGTCGGGTGGATGCCCCGGCGATCGGCGATCAACGGTGGCTGCGGTATTCTTGGGTACCAACTTAGTGTCATGGAGCTCCAGAAAGCGACCAAGCGTGTCAAGGTCGAGCACGAAGCCGAGTATAAATCTATTGCCAATGTAACGAGAGAGATTATATGGGTGCGATCCTCTTGAAAGAACTTGGTGTGTTTCAACATAAACCTCCACAACTCGTGTGACAATCTTGGTGCCACATACCGACTACCAATCCAATATTCCATGCAAGAACGAAGCATATTGAGGTGGACTTTCACTTCGTGAGAGAGCAGGTAGCACGCAAGGCAATGGATGTTCGGTTCATATCCTCCAGAGATCAAATTGCTGACATTCTGACCAAGGCTTTGCCACGAATTCCTTTTGTTGCTGGATGTCGCAATCTCAACGTTCAAGGAACACGTTGTGATTGAGGTGGACTGATAGAATTAGAGTGATAAACTCCAGTTTGTTAGGCCGTTAGCATTGTGACTAAGTCCTGCGAGACTTTGTGGCCATGCTGAACTTTAGGTGTGCATGCCCTGTAAATTCGGATCATGGATCCATTCATTTGTTGCATTCTCTGATTATATATATATATGGCATGAAACCCTCAAGAGGGTGAGAGCTTCTGGCAAATCTTTCAGTTTCACTTTAGGCACCAAATCACGATAAAAAATTCCAAAAAAAAATTTCGTGGCCTGTTTTATGGAGTGTTGTATCACCCTTTTAAGATATCAATTTCAGACTGAAACTATGTTAGATGAGAGAAGTAACTTTTCGAAGGAGGGTGTGAGCGGTGGGAAAAGTAAGGGAGAAATATGTGCGCGAGATAAGAGTGAGAGAATTAGGGTGTGTGATATGTCCGTAACCCCTGCCTTATCTCTAAAGTGAGACGTGAGCGAGAGAAGTGGAAAAACCACTTTGGAAAGCTGTGTGATTATATTAGCTTATAGCTTCTTCAAGTAAAAGCCAATATAAATAGGCCTTTAGTCTAGCAAATAGATTCCTGTTCCCCCTAAATAACATGTACATTTTAGGCTGTATGATCGCATCAACATTTGTGCAACCCTTACAAACTCACCTCATCCACTCCTCTCCTCAAATCCTACCCTTTTCCTACCACCTCCTCTTGAAGCATTACCCATGAGTCCCATTGGCAGCTGACTTTCCCATGCTGCCTGTGAGGCCCTCACGTCATTATCCCTCGAATAATTACGTGGTGACATACGGATTACTATTTACCTGATCAGTAAAACACTGCTCCGGCAATTAATAAGCCTTTACCAGAGTAGCGCAACAGAACAATAATATAGATATTGTCTTCTTTATTACAACAGTTGCCACAGGGCTTAAAGTCTGACTTTACAAAAGTAGTTAACAAAAGTATAAATTAGCTCCCCCAAGACCCTCCTGTCCGCTCCACTGGGTCGCCTACTCGTCCCAGCCGAAGTATACGGGGTCCACCTCGTCTGGCTCCTCTGAATCACCATCCTCCTCTCCAGCGAGCTCTGCGAATCCTGTTTCCCCTTCATCCTACTCGTAGTAAGCCTCGAGCGGAGTGGGGTCTAACAAAGGAAAATAATAGCAAAGGTGAGTACCACGGTACTCAGCAAGCATAATATTAGCAAGGTGCACTGTATGCCTCTCATATCCTTAAATCCATATTCTAATCTTTTTATTTCTAAAATACTCTTACCCAAAATAGCTGTCATCTTGTGAGAAAAGCTTTCTATTCTCATACCCGGTGGGGCAAGATCCCTTGTGATCACCGTAGTCCACAATCCAATGAACTGGCATGAATTCATGATTTAGGCACTACGCAAGCTTGTACCACTGTACCCAAAACTACTCTGAACCTTTTTAAACAAGGCTGTCCACACTGCCTTAGGTGTAGAATCAGGCTCAAAGTACAGAACTTTTCTCCGGTTACGTTACTCCATCCACCAGCCCATCTATTATCCATCGGTGTACCAAGTCGCTCGCTTGGGCTCCACCGATTTCCAATAGTGTTTGGTTGGACCAGCTTCCGGCTCCAACACTCCCCCTCGTGCTTACCCTATGTGGTGGACTGGTTAACGTAGCGGGATACTAATCTCTGCCCGTTCGAAACGGGAGATTGGTTGGTACGTTATTTACGGTTCCCGATCCGAGTAAAAACGTGGTAAATCCTTACATCATAGCCATATGTAAAGGGGTCCGCCTGGCCTCTCTCATTCCTTCCCCTGAACCCCTTTACCCACCATATTTACATCTATATACATATATAAATAAATAAAATATATATACTGCTTGTGGGCCCGCTGCTCCTCTCAACGGTACCACAGCTACTAACTCTTTCCTTTCCTCTTACTCTTTCTTTCTTCTTTTTCTCTTTCTTTTTCTCCTCTTTTCTCTTCTTGACTCATTCTTGCTTACATCTATACTAGTGCATTTCTTCTCTTTCTCAGGAAACAGTTTTTATGCATTTAAGTATACATGAAACATTTGTTCAGAAAATACTGCATAAATTTGACATAACTAGGTGCATGATCAAAAAATAAAACTTGCCTGAGTCGTAGCGTGAACTGGAATTAATAAAAAGTGGTTTTGCTCCTTCGACGGGCGCCGGTTTAGACTCTGCAATGCCGAGGCTAACTTAACAAAATAGGTATTTATGATATAAATTTTAAGAAACTTATTTTCCCTCCTCTAAATATACCTATACACACATACGTATATACATATATATATATACACATGTGTATATATATATACATACACACAACTATATATATATATATATATATATATATATATATATATATATATATATATATATATATATATGGGTTCTCACGCATATATATACATACATATACACAAATTTTATCATTTCATGAGTTAATCACTGGAATTTTTACTAATGAAATTATTTAGTTGAAATTGTTTTTGAAATAACCTAATTTGCAACCATAAAAAGGATCTTGATAAATAACAAAATCAAAATCAGACTTTGCAGCTGGCCCCAATCCTTTTGGGCTCACGGCCTCTTGTGCACGCACGGCCCACCTGGCCCATGCGGCCCACCCGATTCCCTTGCCCTACTTCTGCCGCTACCTCCCCCTGCTCCCTCATCTCTGCGCCGCCTCCTCTCTCTCTCTTCTCTCCCACCTCCCTCTGCTCTCCCCTGGGACTCCTCCGCCGATGCTCCCCTGCCGCCGCTTGGCTTTCCTCTCTCCTCCCTCCGAACCTCCTCTGGCTCCAGCGCCTCCCCCTCGCGCCACCCCTCTCTCTCGGCTCCCCTCTGCGCCGCCGCCTCTCGGCTCTCCCCCTCCTCTCTGCTGCGCTGGCTCCCTCTGCGCTACCTCCCTCTCTCCTCTCTATTGCCTCCACCGCCGGTCCCCCTCTCTCTCTACGGCCTCCCCTTCTACTTCTCTCTCCCGAGCTCTCTCTCTCTCTCTCACTGGCTCATGCCAAACTCCCCCTCCTCTACCACTACTACACCTAGTGGTATTCACCCCCGATTCGGCTTGGATCCCGGCGGATCGGCCAAAAATGGGTCAGTTTGCAGTGGTCCCTGGTGGTTGGCCTCTCTTGGGCGAGATCTGGTGAGGATCTGTCGGTTCTAAGTGGGATGCGGCTGTTGAGGTAGGTACTGAGTTTGGAGGTAAGTGAGTTCTTCTCTTCGCTTAACTGGTGATGCTAAAAAGGGATGATGCTAAGTTGAGGTTTGTGGCTAGGAATGACCCGCGAAGGCAAAAAGGGGAGAAAGAAAAAGAGGGAGAGTGGACCTACTTGTTGTCGGGTTCCAACAGGAAAGAGGGTGGAATGGGGGGGTCCGCAGGTTGATCTTCACGAGGTCGTTGTCGGGGAAGAAGTCTTGGTTGCGGATCTTTGTCGGTCGTCACTGGCTCGATGTGGTCCCCTTCTGCTCCCTGGGTCCCTGCTGGTTGCGCTTGTTCTCGTGGTGTCGGACTCCTCCACCTAATCGCCCTGCTCCGGCTCCACCTCTTGGCCTCTGGCCGAAGGTGCTTCCGATGGTGCTGCTGAGGGAAGATGTGGCTTTGGAGCTCTGGTTGTGCTAGGAATGGGGATGGTTTCTTACCTCTGGCTTGCTGAGCTCCTGTGGTTATGTGCTATGGCAATACTTGTGAATGCACAGGGGTGCTGGGTGAGATGAACTGGGGAAGGGGAGGTTACAACTCGTCTCTTTCTACCTGGGGCTGCTCTGGACTGGCTGTAGCTGGCTGTGTCCTTGTGCTTATCTCCTTCTGAGTCTTGAGCTCCTGTGGCAGAGGACCTTTGGTCCGAAGGTTGGCTTGGTCACTGTGCTTGGTCGCTGTGGCTGCTATTTGGGCTGAAAATGCAAGAATTATGGGGCTTTGGGGCTGAAAATGAATGTGGCATACTGGTGGGCTTTGTGGCTTGATATTAATGGTTTTAACACTTCTGTGGGGGCTGAAAAGAAATGGGCTGGAATGAATATATATATTGGAAGGTTTTGGGCTGAGGTAAGTTTGTGGGTTTTGATTCTCGAATTGCCGAGTGATGATGCCCACAAAGACGAGAGGTGCCGACCGGCCCAGGACGGTCTGGGAAGTCTCTAAGACAGTCTCGCAAAGACCCTAGCAGCCCAAGGGCAACTGACGGCAATTCACTTCTTCACTCCCTTTATTCTCCCTTGGATTGCTAGCTATCTAGTTTTCTAGTTACTAAAGAAAACAGGTTTGGACGGACACTAATGGCAGTCTATTTGCAGGCAATGGATGAAGGCGTCAAACGGCTCTCACCCCGCAACCACGAAGATACACAAATCCTTTCTCTTTTTGTAAATCATTTTTGTAAACATATTTGTAATTCATATATGATGCAATTGCTAACATAGAATTTAAACTGTAATCTTATTTGTAAAATATTTTGATTGAATGCATTGCAATATGTAAATGCATTTTGTATTTGAAAATTGTAATAGAGTTTGATGAGGTGCAATGTACTCATGTAGATTCAATTTGTGCTCAACATTGAAATCGATTTAAGGAGATGGATGCTCACAATGATTAATGCATAACTTAATGATTACTACTGATTGCTTATTTAATCAGGGAATTAGGGTTAGGGTTCTTTCACCGCCCTCCTCCCTCCACCCCACATCAACTTTTCCTGCTGCACTCCTTCCACATCTCCAGCAAACTCTCATCGCCCCTACGCTGCCCTCCTTCCTTGTCTTTGGCGCTTGCCGCCATCGGATCCGCTACTATCTTCCTCGCCAATCTCCATTGCTTAGGGCTGCCCCTGCCTCTCACCGCCAGGCCGCTGCTGCCACTCTCTAAAATGTAAGGTCGGAGTTCAGTGAACCCTACATTCTAACTCCTACGAACCCTAATCCTAATCTCACTGGAGAGCTACCATCCTCGTCAAAGCACAATCTGTAACACCTGGCACAAAAAAACACCATATAATGGATCAAGACGTGCCTCGCGGGAAGGGAGAAATGAGGTATACGTTTCTTAGCAATACCGTTAAAGATTAACCAATGTTTTGCCAACATGAACCCGCATACTACGTCGTCTGTTTAATTCGTTTTACACTTAATGTTTTTTAGAAAAAAAAATCCAAGGAAAAAGATTGCCACGTTCGTAAGCTCTTACGTTGCCCCCCACATATGCGGTGACGCTTCCGCTCCACAGCTCATACACAGACCCTGACACTTATAAAGCTGGGACACCGACTTCCCAACTCGCCACACCACTACGGCCTACGGTGACTCACCAAACGACAGCCACTCCCACCGGCCACACCCAACAACAACTGCGAGCAGCATCTTGCCGGCCATGGCGGCAGCTCGGGCGGCGGTTCCCCGCATGAAGCTGGGCTCTCAGGGGCTGGAGGTCTCGGCCCAGGGCCTGGGCTGCATGGGCATGTCCGCCTTCTACGGCCCGCCCAAGCCCGAACCCGACATGGTCGCGCTCATCCACCACGCCGTCGCCGCCGGCGTCACCTTCCTCGACACCTCCGACATGTACGGGCCGCACACCAACGAGATCCTCCTCGGCAAGGTCGGTTCGGTTCGGAAGCCACCGGATCTTCTTGCGCGGTTTGATTCATTCTTAGGCTTGCTGCTGCGTGCGGTGCGCTGAAGGTGTTCGATGGAATGCTCGTGAGCAGGCACTGCAGGGCGGGGTGAGGGAGAAGGTGGAGCTGGCCACCAAGTTCGGCATATCGTTCGCCGACGGCAAGCGGGAGATCCACGGGGACCCGGCGTACGTGCGCACAGCGTGCGAGGGAAGCCTCAAGCGGCTCGGCGTCGACAGCGTCGACCTCTACTACCAGCACCGCATCGACAAGAGGGTGCCCGTCGAGATCACGGTGAGTGCCACCTCTCTTTAATTTCTTGGATACAAACATACACGTGAAAGCTGGAGGTGAGAGGGAAGTACAAGGCTAGTAGCTAAATAGTAAGAGGGATGTGGGTTGGTAGGCAGGTTTGTTGGTGGGTTGATGTCTAGAATGATTATTTCTACAGCTGCCAGACAATATTGTTTTATGGGGGGATGCTAGCGCACGATATACCATGAGAGAGGATTCTAACGGTATAGACAAGTTTCACCAGGTTTTATTTAAGTTTCATGAGTTTCACAAGGTTTCAGAGAGTTTCAAACATGCTTTATAGAGTTGCGTAGCTTCAACAAGTTTTATATCGGAAACTAGAAGCTTCAACAAGTTTCAGTATGAAATTTGTAGGAAAAACAAAGTTTTACAAGAGTTTCAACTGAGTTTCAAAAGACAAATTTCAAATAGTTTCAGCGAGTTCCGCGCAAGTTTGATCCAAATTAAAAAAATGAGTTTGCGAGTTTCACACAAGTTTCATCCGAATTTCAAAACTCCGAAAACAAATTTCATGGTGTTTCAGCCGGTTTTTATTTCCAACGAGTTTCATAATTGAAACTTGATTGGAAAAACAAATTTCAAGTTTCAACTTCATAGGTTTCATCAAAGTTTAATATGTAAGTTGATGTTTCACGTGAGTTTCAAGTGGTTTCAAGTTCCGACGGCACCAGTTTTATGAGGTTTCATTTTAAAAAATTGAGGTTTCATTTTCCAAAATGCAAAGTTTTAAATAGTTTCATGTTCCAAATCACAAGTTTTAGGGGGTTCATGTTCTAAAATGCAAGTTTCACTAGGTTTCATTTATCAAAACTCAAAGTTGCAGGTGGTTTCATATTCCAAATACAAGTTTTAGGAAGTTACATGTTCCAAAATGCAAGTTTCACATGAGTTTCATGTTCCAAAATGTAAAGTTTCGGATGGTTTCATGTTTTGAAATGCAAGTTTTATGAGGTTTTATATTCCAAAATGCAAGTTTCATCTTAGTTTCATGTTCCAAAACACAAAATTTCAACATGTTTTAGTGGTTTTCATGAGGAAAAAAGGAATATGCCATTTTCGATGCAAAATAGAAAAATCAAAATAAAATTACAAGAGACGACGCAAAATTTATATAAATTTTAGAAAAAAAAAATCAAAGATCGAAAGAGAAGCAACAAATTAGGACCAGGAAACAACGACGTCACCTGAAGTGGCCATAGGATTGGTAGTGGCATGCATTGATCTAGTAGCACAAGAGAGCATCCTGACTCCTACCTGCTTGTTGCGTCGTCGGCCCGCTGCATCATCGGCCTCACACCAGTGTAAGCCACCCAAGCCACAATGACTGCCGTTCACCGCACTACGACACCTGCGTTCTGTTTTAGCCAACCTGCTCACCACGCATGCTCTTCACCTCCTGCTCGTGATGGCTCGCCCACGTCTGTCGTTCCCCACTTGCTTTCTCTACCGTGAGCTGGGCATGTTTGCTGCCGAAACTCCTGCTGTCAGGCATGGGCGATTCGGCCGAGTCTACACCAGGCGCCCATGCGCGGAGCAACCAGCAAGGGCGGCGGCATCTTAGTCAGGTTAGGAGTTGTATTCCTAACAGCATTGGTTTCGGTTTAGGAGTTGTACTTTCCCTATTGTAACCGGCTTAACCGGATTAGTAGGACTCCCTCTGTTATATAAAGGGGAGGGCGTATTCTAATAAGGTATGAGAGATATTACCCAAGTCTTGCATCTTCTCTTTCCCTACCTCCTGCTGACCGGCACCCTCCTCCTACGCCATCCTCTTGCCCGACTTCATCAGCACGGCGCCCCCGAAGCCCTCTGGGCCACGGCCGCCTGCAGCACACCGGTATAATCTGAGATCAAGCCGTGACACCTGCACATTGGCCGTTGGCCCTCGCGCCTACTCATCGCCTCCACCATGCAGCGCTTGCTGCCTCTCCCGTATGTGGGCCGTTGCTGCTCTTGCATGCTCACTGCTGCTACTCGTGAATCCAGTGTGGGTGGGTGGGTGTTGGGGGGGGGGACAGAGCCTATGTGTGAAAGGGGATGGATGAAAAAAAGGAATGACTTAGCGTGAAAGGGACATGATGGGAATGAGCATGGTATAAATCACACGGAAAGGATCCTGAGGCTGAAATCTAACGGTGATTTGCTGCTCCATTGGTTTGCCAGCCAACACTACACCGTGCGCTAGTTTTTCTGTTGTTTTATTCCTATTCTTGTTTTTGTACTATGGCACTATCAATCTTTCATAGTAAAAAGCCAAAAAGGAACTCGATGGTAGTATTGGCGCCCGAAGCCCTGCAGGCCACGGCGCTGCAAAGACACCGGTACAATCTGAGATCAAGCCATGACAACTTGGTATCAGAGCGCATGGCTGACGACCGAAGTGATGCGACCGCAATCTATGATCATGTGGCAGCTTTGACGGCCAATATCAGCAAGCAGATGGATGAACTGAAGGAGATCTTAGAGAGACAGCGAATCCAAGGGGAAGAACTGGGAGATCGACTGACAGCATTAGAAAAACGACCAGTAGGAGATGGTCTATTACCGTTTCTAGCCAGTCATATGCCAGTAGCAACCCATCACGGGAACGGGGCAGGATTGACGACGGAGAAACCCCCTCGTTTCCATCGGTTGGAGTTTCCCTCATATGACGGACAAGGCGACTTGTGAAGTTGGTTGCAGCGCTGCAAGCAATTCTTCCGCGGGCAGAAAACACCAGCAAGCGAGAAGGTGTGGCTCGCATCCTACCACCTGCTCGGGGCGGCACAACAGTGGTACTTCCAGTTGGAAAGAGATGAGGGGGAACCCGATTGGCAACGTTTCAAGGAATTCATCAATCTACGCTCCGGGCCGTCAATCTGTCAAAATCCGTTGGGCGAGCTCCGGGAGCTGTCGCAGACCGACACGGTGGAGAACTATCAACAGCAGTTTCTGGCGATTCTATGCCGAGCGGATTACCTTCAGCCACGCCAGCAGGTTCAGCTGTTCACGTCAGGGCTGCGAGAACCAATTCGCACGGATGTGGAACTGCAGAATCCGACAGGACTTCAGATGGCAATGGCTCTAGCTCGGGCTTATGAGCGCCAAGCACAAGTCACGGTACGAGATGTAACAACCACGTTCAAAAAGTCGGCAGCACCATCTCTCCCGCCAGCAGCAGGAGCATCGGCAGGACCGACAAGACTGGCACAGCCCAACCCGCCCGCCCTTATCAGCTCCACGACCGGCATACATGGAGGGTCCAGCCAGGGTAGCATTGGGCGACCTCGATGGACACTACAACGCCGATTCCTCACACCAGATGAGATGGAACAGCGGCGAATAGTGGGACTATGCTTCAATTGTGATGAAAAGTTCTCTCCCGGCCACCGTTGCAAGCGCTTGTTCCTCCTTTTCGCCCCAAGCGGAGGATCCGACGATGAAGCTGACTGGGACATAGCGGCAGAGGGCGGGGAACCCAGCATCTCCCTATACGCCGCAACCGGTATTGCCCCACAGGCCTCGCAGACTATGCAACTTCATGTGTCAGTGGGCGGCGTGCAGCTGTTGGCACTGTTGGACTCCGGATCAACACACAACTTCATCACAGCAGCAGCAGCCGAGCGAGCCCACATCCAGGTTCGACCATGCCACGGCCTGCGTGTGCTAGTTGCTAACGGGGATAGAGTGCAGAGTCCCGGCTTTTGCTCGGCAATACAGCTCCAGATCAACCAGGAACACTTCACCGCCGATTGTTATTCTCTTTCCTTGGACGGGTTCGATTTGGTACTAGGGGTGCAATGGCTCCGCACTCTAGGACCCATCCTTTGGGATTTTGACAGGCTGACCATGACCTTTTGGCGGGAAGACCGTTGGGTGCAATGGCAAGGCATCCAGACCACCCCTCCACGGCTGCAAACCTGCACCCTCTCCGGTCCTGATCTGATGGACACCCTGCTGCTGGACTTCGGGGGGTTGTTTGAGTCTCCCCACGGGCTGCCTCCCCAACGAGCACATGATCACCACATCCATCTACTACCAGACACCGCTCCAGTATATGTCCGCCCGTACCCGTACCCCCAACTCCTGAAAGAAGAGCTGGAGCGGCAATGTGGGGAGATGTTGACCCAAGGGATCATTCGCCTAAGCACTTCGGCATTCTCTTCGCCAGTCCTTCTTGTCAAGAAGCATGACGGCACTTGGTGCTTTTGTGTCGTATACCGTGCCCTCAACAGCAGACGATCAAAGACAAGTTTCCAATCCTGGTGGTGGATGAACTAAGAGGCGTCAAATTCTTCACCAAATTGGACCTTCGATCAGGCTATCACCAAGTGCGGATGCACCCCCCAGACATTGAGAAGACGGCTTTCCGCACCCATGAAGGTCTCTTTGAATTCTTAGTCATGCCTTTCAGACTAACAAATGCTTCAGCCACATTCCAGGCGCTCATGAACCATATCCTTCGTCCTTACTTACGCCGGTTTGTCTTAGTGTTCTTCGATGACATCCTCATTTACAGTCCTTCCTGGGTGGACCATTTGCGCCATGTTAGGGCAGTTCTTCAGCTTCTGCACCTTCATCAGCTGTTCCTTAAGCGTTCCAAGTGCTTCTTCGACCAAACCTCCGTGGCCTACTTGGGACATGTCATCTCGGCAGCAGGGGTGGCCATGGACAATACCAAAGTCCAGGCCGTACTCGAGTGGCCAACACCACGTTCAGTTCGGGCCCTGCGTGGCTTTCTCGGGTTAGCGGGTTACTACCGCAAATTCATCCAGAAGTTCGGGGCTATTGCATAACCACTGACTCGTCTGCTCAAAAAGGATGCTTTCTCTTGGACAGAACAGGCCGTAGGAGCATTTCAGACCCTCAAGGAGGCTCTCACGACCGCGCCAGTCCTGCAGCTTCCAAATTTTGACCTTGAGTTTGTCGTGGAATGTGATGCCTCCGGTTCTGGGATAGGGGCAGTCTTACACCAAGGCCAAGGGCCCATTGCCTTCTTTAGCCAGGTGCTAGCTGACCGGTACACGCACCTCGCAGCCTATGAGCGGGAACTTATCGGCCTCGTGCTAGCAGTAAAGCATTGGAGACCATACGTGTGGGGGCGCCACTTCCTCATCCGGACTGACCATTACAGCCTCAAGTTTTTACTCGATTAGCGCCTCTCTACGATCCCTCAACACAAATGGGTCAACAAGTTATTTGGATATGATTTTCACGTCGAGTTCAAGCCCGGGCGACCGAACGTTGTGGCCGACGCCCTATCGCATTATTCAGATGGGACAGTCTCCGCTTATGCAATCTCCGGGCCTGATTTCGCCCTCTTCCAGGATCTGCATCGGGAAGCCGCATCGGATCCGGAGCTGGGAGCCTTGCGGGCGCAGATTGTAGCAGGTTCCTTGGGGGCACCATGGCAGTTGGCCGATGGCTTGATCCTCTACAACAGCCGCGTCCATGTACGGCAATCATCCCCACTAATACAGTCTGTGTTGAGTGCAGCTCACCTTGTGGGTCATGGAGGGGTCCAAAAGACCCTGCACCGTCTGCGGGGCGATTTCCATATACCACAGGACCGTAAGCTCGTCGAAGATTTTGTCCACTCTTGTCAAGTTTGCCAGCGCAACAAATCGGTCCAACTCCACCCCGCCGGCCTGTTGCAACCATTACCGGTTCCCACAAGGATTTGGGAAGATATTGCGATGGATTTCGTGGAAGGACTACCGCGTGTTCATGGTAAATCGGTGATTCTCACGGTGGTTGACCGCTTTTCTAAATACGCGCACTTCCTTCCATTAGCTCATCCCTATACGGCGAGTTCGGTGGCCCGAGTATTCTTTGATGAAGTGGTCCGCTTACATGGGGTTCCTTGCTCTATTGTGAGCGAGCGTGATCCGGTCTTCACAAGCAATTTTTGGTCAGAATTATTCCGACTGACAGGCACCAAACTTCAGTTGAGCTCCGCCTTTCACCCTCAATCCGATGGACAATCAGAAGTCACTAACAAGATCATCGCCATGTACCTCCGGTGCCTAACCGGGGATCGGCCGCGACAATGGGTTCGTTGGTTACCTTGGGCCAAATACTGCTACAATACTTCCTTCCAAACATCATTACAGGACACTCCCTTCAAGGTGGTTTATGGCCGTGATCCACCGACGCTTCGACCGCATTCAGCCATGTCCACTCCCTTACAGGCCGTTGATCAACTTTTGTTGGAACGGGATCAGCTGCTTGCCGATATTCGGGACCGCCTTCTTCTTGCCCAGCAACATCACAAACAAGCTTATGATGCCAAGCACCGAGCGTTATCTTTTGACATTGGGTAGTGGGTCTGGCTTCGCCTCCATCAGCGTCAAGCTCTATCCTTAGCTGCTAATATTAACCGCAAGCTGGCCCCTCGCTATTATGGCCCATATCAAGTTTTGGACAGAATTGGGGATGTGGTGTATCGTCTTCAACTTCCCGCCAGAGCTCGTATCCATAATGTTTTTCACGTGAGTTTGCTTAAACCATACTCCGGCACTCCTCCAACTGAACCGCCAGCTTTGCCGGTCCTTCACCACGGTCGTGTTGCCCCGGTGCCACTTCATGTTGTCCGTGCCCGGCAGAACAATGGGGCCTGTGAAGTCTTGGTGCAGTGGGAAGGGCTGCCAGCGTCTGAAGCCACTTGGGAGCCGTTGGACCCATTCTGTCATCGATATCCATTATTCCAGCTCGAGGACGAGCTGCTTTTCGAGGAGGGGAGAAGTGTCAGGCCCAGGTGATTCGGCCGAGTCTACGCCAGGCGCCCACGCGCAGAGCAACCAGCAGAGGCGGCTGCAACGCAACCAGCAAGGGCGGCGGCATCTTAGTCAGGTTAGGAGTTGTATTCCTAACAGCATTGGTTTCGGTTTAGGAGTTGTACTTTCCTTATTGTAACCGGCTTAACCGGATTAGTAGGACTCCCTCTGTTATATAAAGGGGAGGGCGTATTCTAATAAGGTATGAGAGATATTACCCAAGACTTGCATCTTCTCTTTCCCTACCTCCTGCTGATCGGCACCCTCCTCCTGCGCCATCCTCTTGCCCGACTTCATCAGCACGGCGCCCCCGAAGCCCTCTGGGCCACGGCCGCCTGCAGCACACCGGTATAATCTGAGATCAAGCCGTGACACCTGCACATTGGCCGTTGGCCCTCGCACCTACTCATCGCCTCCACCATGCAGCGCCTGCTGCCTCTCCCGTATGTGGGCCGTTGCTGCTCTTGCATGCTCACTGTTGCTACTCGTGAATCCAGTGTGGGTGGGTGGGTGTTGGGGGGGGGGGGGGGACAGAGCCTATGTGTGAAAGGGGATGGATGAAAAAAAGGAATGACTTAGCGTGAAACGGACATGATGGGAATGAGCATGGTATAAATCACACGGAAAGGATCCTGAGGCTGAAATCTAACGGTGATTTGCTGCTCCATTGGTTTGCCAGCCAACACTACACCGTGCGCTAGTTTTTCTGTTGTTTTATTCCTATTCTTGTTTTTGTGCTATGGCACTATCAATCTTTCATAGTAAAAAGCCAAAAAGGAACTCAGTGACTGGTATTTGGTTTATTTTCGACTTCTCACAAGAATCGCCTTGTTCCAACTAATTGTTGTAACACTAAGGCACTATATGGGCAGTTTTTTCAGAATTTGGCCTTGCCTCAAAACTACGAAGTAACTAGATCTAACAGAGAATTGATGAATTTATGAAAACGGCAAAGAGATGCAAATTTTGAGGCGAGTCTAAGTTGACGAATCTTATTTTGCTGTTTTTAATAACAAACTTCTTATTTCTTTTTAAAACCATAAAGCGGCTTTTGTTTCATAATAGCAAATTGCCCTGTCAAAAAAGGGTTTAGAGGAAAGGTGAAAGAAAACACCATGTCTAATTTGTTCTCCTGTAGCTGTGCAAGAATCATGTGTTTGAACTAGATTTGCACAAGTGCTAAGTTCTTGTATTCCATTGTAATGACAACATCGAACATTACATTTCCTTTTCACTAGAAAAGTCTGAACCATGCATTGTAGAAAGCGTATCCTCTGTTAGTTATGCAGTAGACTTTTATTTCTGTATGTTTGTCATAATTGTGTGGGAAAGCCTTTATCACTTCTTCCGCCTTGACCAACATGCCAATGGACTGCTACAATATATTGGATTGATGATGTGTTTCATTTGTAAATGTTTTCAATCTCACTGAATGAATGGGATATATTATTATGTTTTTTATTTTTTAAAGAAAGGGGAGTGCTCCTTTTATTTGCTGTCAGATATTGAAATGCAAAGTCAGAGGATAAGTGATTAGCCAGATGTAAAAATAGGTGGAATGGGACTTCTCTGCAGTTGTCTCAAAAAGAAATAGTAGTCCTACACAAATTTTGGCAAAAAGGCATGATAGAGCACAGCGCAGCTTTTATAATCAGTGGGGATCATATACCATCAACCTGGGTCCAACTTGTGAGCTTTTATAATCAATGGGCATGCTCAAATGTGTTAACCAAAAATAAATTGTGAAGAGAGGACTGGAAATTGGTGACAGAAAATATTTGATGTAGAAGACTGCTTGTGTTCTTCCAGTAATGCCTAGGAGCTAGTAGCTACTACGCATCCACCAACACGTGGGTTTGATCCTTTTGGTGGGCTATATCTGTCTGATACCGTATACTTTGTTAGCCCCCCCACCAGCAAGTACTTGTGACATTTTTGATCCATTGCATGTTACTGTTGTGTACGAATTAAATTTGCATTCATTGTAACTCTTCCCCCCTAGAATCCTTATTGTAACTTTTAAGCCAAGAACTTCTTTTCCTTTTACCAACAGAGTTTACCTTTGCATTTTCAGGTTGGAGAACTCAAGAAGCTAGTTGAAGAAGGAAAGATAAAATACATCGGATTATCTGAAGCATCTGCATCAACAATCAGAAGGGCTCATGCAGTTCATCCTATCACTGCAGTTCAGCTGGAGTGGTCATTATGGTCTAGGGACGTGGAAGAAGACATAATTCCTACTTGCAGGTATTGTACAAATACAATATCTTGGCTGTTGAAAGAGTCGGGTGCTTTATTTCTCTAAATTGTCTTTTTTTGGTGTCCATCTCAGAGAACTTGGAATTGGAATTGTAGCTTACAGCCCACTTGGTAGAGGTTTCTTCTCTAGTGGAGCAAAACTGGTTGACTCACTATCACAGCAGGACTTCCGCAAGGTGAGTTCCCATGATTGCTACCTATTAATTGCATTTTGCTAGTATTTTGGTGGTGGTAGCAACTAGCAAGTTAATTATTCATTATTTTTTTTGTTTCTATGCTTATACTTGATTGGAACTGTTATGAACCTTAGTTTATATAGGATAAACACCGCCGAGAGGATGGCCAGACGGTGTCGACGTAGAGAGAGAGGGAGAGATTGTCGAGATCCGAATATGCAAATTCAGACTTTCTGTGTAAACTGCACTAGTCCAGAATCACACTGTCAGAGATGTGGGCCTTGGGCCCAAGGCCCAGTCGAGTTATTATTAGGAATTAGTGATTAGATTCTATTTGAGTTATTAGATTCTTTTTATTAAAGATATAATTAGAGATATGATATGAGTTTATATATTTGTTAGAGATATAATTGGGATTAGATTCTATCTGTTAGGGGGAGCCATCTATATAAGGGGGCTACCGCATGCTATTAGAATCAATGAAGAGAAATATTATAGTCTCCCTCATCTAGTCTCTCCCTTTCCCTCTACACCGACGCCATCCGGCCATCTTCTTGGTGGTGTTTACCCAGAATCATGACAACTTGGTATCAGAGCAGTCGATCCCTTCCCACGACTTCTGCTATCATGATTCCTACGACTCGTCCTCTTGCCGAGTCAATGGCCATGATAAAAGCTAGCGCTGATAAGATGGCTAGCTACAACAAAGAGTGGGCGGACGACTACCTCAACATGTATGCCTTCTTTGAAAAGATCTTAAAGGAGCGAGAGAAGGCGCAACAAGAGGCCGCTCATAGAGCAGAGGAGACGGTAGATATCAACTTGATGGCTACTACTCCACTGGCCACTGCCGACCCTACCCCTTTGCCGAGATCACCGGTCAACGACAAAGACAACAACTCCCTCGCCATGGTTACCGACCACGTCGAGGAGATTGCGCCGGCGGTCCGACCGGGAGAAGAATGCCGGTCAGACCGAGCGGAGAACGCCAGTCAGACCGGAGAATCAGGGTTGGGCGCGATCAGACCGGCGATCAGACCGGAGATAGGGAGCAGGAGACGGAGCTACCGCCGAGAAAAGGGGGAGGCGCCGCTGTGTCGCCGCTGCGAGGCCCCCCCACCGGGCGCCCGAAACCGCGCCGCTATCTCCACCATGGCCGTCTCCTCCCGCGCCGACCACCGCCGCTCCAGATCCGCCTCCGGCCGGGCCCCCCTCTGCCGCGTCGTCGCCGTCGCCAGCCCACTCCGCAGGCCGTCGCTCCGCCGACCGCCCGTCCGTTGGCCGCCGCCACTCTGTGCCGTCGCCCGCCTCTTGCTGCTTGCCGGCCGACCACTGGGCCGCCTCTGCTACTCTGCCCACCGCCGCCAGCTCGGCCGCGTGCCGTCCGGCCGTCGGTCCTGCGCCGCAAGCCGTCGCCCGCTGTAGGCCTCCCTGCGCCTCCGTCAGGCGACTCCTGCGCCCGCCGAAGGCCTCCACGGCCGTCACCGGTCGGCGCCGATCGCTCGCCGCCGCGCCCGCTAGGGGCCGCTTGCCTCGGTTGAGCCGCCCGTGAGGCCCTCGATCGGATCTGAGGGTTGTGCCCTTTTAACAGTAGTTAGCTTCTCTTAGAAGCTAAGTAAAAAAAGAAAAAAAAGAGAGAATTTTTTTGTAGGCATCGTTTAACCCTGTTCCGCTTGGAGCGGGTCGCCATCTTCATCCACTGCAGAACCCCGCCATCGTTTGTCTTCTACATCGACATCAGAGATCGTCCTTTGGCGTCATGACCACCGCCTATCAGCTCGAGGACGAGCTGCATGTCCGAGAGGGGTGTAGTGTCAGGGATGTGGGTCTTGGGCCCAAGGCCCAGTCGAGTTATTATTAGGAATTAGTGATTAAATTCTATTTGAGTTATTAGATTCCTTTTATTAAAGATATAATTAGAGATATGATATGAGTTTCTATATTTGTTAGAAATATAATTGAGATTAGATTCTATCTGTTAGGGGGAGCCATCTATATAAGGGGGCTACTGCATGCTATTGGAATCAATGAAGAGAAATATTATAGTCTTCCTCATCTAGTATCTCCCTCTACGCCGACGCCATCCGGCCATCTTCTTGGTGGTGTTTACCCAGGATCATGACACACGCTAGTGCACACAGTCAAACATAGATGTAATCACAACCATACACACACTAAATAAAGGAAAAACTCAAATGTTGATAAATCTCAAAGGTACGACCTTATGGTCAAGCTTACAATATCTCTGGCCGGAAGGGTTTTAAATCTAGCAGCGGAAATCCAAAATAAAGCGTAGTGGCCAATCGACAAGTCCACAGGCTATCGAGTGAAGAACGAAGCCTAATCCATAAAGTCGTCGAAGTACTCTCCTTCTGGACCTCGTGCTGATAATACTCCTCAACTGAGCAACATAGGCGTAAATCCGTGAGTACATTGGTACTCAGCAAGTCGTTTTTAACAAATGAATGCAATATAGTATGCAAGGCCTACCAATGGATGGCTGAAAGGTTAATTTGTATAAACAGATATTTGAAGATAAATACAATAAATAGATTGAAGGCATAATTTAAATAAAATAATATGGAATAAGTAATCAAAGGAATTGAACTGAACCACTTGTAGACCTCCTATCCACAAGTTACACCAACAGTGAACTACTTGTTCACTTCCAACATAAATCACCAAATTTAAAAGACAGCACTAACCATCGTGTGAAATCACCAAGCATAGTTCATGACCGAGGACGCGGCTATTCGAATAGTTTTACACTCTGCAGAGGTTGCACAATTGTACCCACACGTGTGATTAGTCTCGGCCTAAGGAAATCACAACAAGGCCTTTACAAAGTTCAATTCCAACCTAATCCTGCCCGCTAGGGTTTCGCATCGCACCCCTTTGCGCCACATGGCAATTAGCAACTATGTTCATCTCAACGGCAAGACTAAAATTGAAACTTCTCAAATTAATCAGCCAGGTCTATCCCATACTAGACATGTGGTTTGCACGATAAAACTCAGATCAATGGCGTACAAAGTTAAGTCCTTAACATTACCCGGGCGAGACTACCACATCCCACGATCCGGTGGCGGGAAGCCCCGATCCGGCGTCGTCTGGGTGGAGGCAGCGGTGGCGGCGTCCGGGTGGAGGGCGGTGGCGCAGGACCGGATCCAGTGGCGGGGAGCCCCGATCTGGCGCGAGGAGGCCGGATCTAGGCTGGGGCGGCGTCGAGCCAAGGTGGAGGGTCCGGGGTGGAGGAGGCGGCGACCGATCCGGAGGGGAGGCGAGGGGAGGGGAGGAGGCGTTGAACGTATTTTCTATGAAATTGTCAAACGTCAGAGGCGAGGGGAGGAGGCCGGCTGTTAAAAAGGGTTCGGTATTTTTAAAATTTAGTCCTCAGAATTCTATAAAATTGCAATTAGATCCTTCTCTTTAGAAATCTTCTAATTTAGACTTTGATTTAGACTTCCAGAATTTCGTTTTCTTCATCTTAGGATGCGTATAAGACGTCGTCTCGCCTCGTGCCTTACCACTTAAAAGTTGTAAGGGGGTGGGTCGTCTCGCCTCGTCTTACCGCCTTAATAACCTTGATTGAAATAGAATCTAATATCTATTTCCTAATAATGAACCGATTGGTCCAAGGCCACGCCCATGACAGGAACTTTTTTCCTTTGCATCGATCTTCTAGAAACCTTTTTGAATACATCTATTTGCTGTACATAAAGGTCTCATCTATTTTTCTTAGAAAAGGGCAGTAGAACTTCTACAATCAGTTGCCTCTTTCACTGAGAACTTCATACTTTTGCAGTATATGCCTAGGTTTCAACCAGAGAATCTTGAGAAGAACGCCCAGATATTTGAGCGTGTCAACGCCATGGCGACAAGAAAAGGTTGCACACCATCACAACTTGCACTGGCTTGGGTTCACCATCAGGGAAGCGATGTTTGCCCCATACCTGGGACAACAAAAATCGAGAATTTCAACCAGAATGTGGGAGCACTATCTGTGAAGCTCACGCCCGAGGAAATGGCTGAACTCGAATCCTATGCCTCTGCGGGTGATGTCCAAGGTGATCGATATCCTCAAATGGCCAACACCTGGAAGGATTCTGAGACCCCTCCACAGTCATCGTGGAAAGCCGAGTAATTGTTTTCGTATCTTCAAACACGTGTTGGTTGAACAGCAGAGTATACTCAGTTTTTTATGTTGTGCTTGCATTGTTCCACGTTGCCCTTCTTTGGACTGAGCTGTCATGGGTGTGCTTCGTTCCTGATGTACGTGCTTGAAAACCGCTGGTGCGATGAATAAGCTTGTGCAGTGTACTCAGAAATTATATTAATAATAAATACAGTTTTCTAATCGACAAGAGTGTGCTAGCAACATGTTGGCTCGAATTGAGCAGTGATCATGTTTAAGTTATTCCTTGGGCGACATTTTGTGAAAGATAACAGAAAAACTTTACAAAAATTTTACCATGTGCTGAACAGGCGGATGAAGCCGCAGAACATTTTTGCCGGCTATTTAAGAATTATGTGTAGAAAAAGGAGAATTAGTCACGTGTGACATCTTGATGTTGTGTTTCGCGTATATACCTTCTGCAGTTGGATGGCAATCGAACATGACGGGCACGGATAATGCTTGTCCATACCCATACATGTGACCCTGATTTACGCCCACAGGCATACCCGCGAAGGACAACGGGCAAAGAACCTCGCCCATACCCGTCGCCCGCGGGTACCCGTCGCCCGCGGGTACGCGTCGCCCTCGGGCATACCTGTTTACCCGCGAACGCCGTGGGTACCCGTCGCCCATGGGCATGCCCGTTTACCCGCGAACTGATAGTGCATTCACATTGTGTTAAACATTCATAACAAATAGATGAAACATTTTGTTATAAATGTTTAACATGTCTAGTTAAACATTCATAAATTATAACTAGCAATGCATAATAAGAGTTTACAACAATGCATAACAAAATACATACATACATGGTTTCCTCACACATAAACAAATTACGTTTACAACAAAAGTGGAACATACAAAAATAGTTCAATTTCAACAGTTCAACAAATAGATGAAAGACATGTCTGAAAAATGGTTTACTAATCAGAGACGACAATCGAGATTGAACAATAATCTTTAAGCTCCTCTTCAATGTCTCCAAGGCATGTCCATAAAGCCTCAACTTCTTCACCTAAGTAAACATTGTATTACATTTACATCACTAGCTTCAAATCACACATAAATTTTACAATATTTACATCATTAGTTGAATATCTTTAAGATCATTCTGAAGCCAGCTTTGTGAGCACATCAATGCCTCCAATATAACTGGAGTGAGACGACTGCGATGTTCACTTAGCACTCTACCACTAGTGCTAAAAGCTGATTCAGAAGCTACTGTTGTTATTGGAATAGCCAAGATATCACGGGCAATCATCCACAATGTAGGATAACGTGTCCTAGCCACCTTCCACCAACCCAGTATATCAAATTCCTCATCTGTGCAAGGAAGAGTTTCTTCTTCCAAATAGCGATCCAGCTCACTTTTGGTCTTTACTACACCAATATTTTTCTTACTAGCAGCTAGTGTTTTAAATATTGAAAGCACCTCATTAGCACCAATTGGAGCACTAGTAGTAGATGACGTAGCCATACCCTCTTCTTCACTATGTACTTGGTAGTCATTCATCAACTCACACAAGCAATTATAACTCTCTGTGACCTTATCTTCAGAGTTTTCTTCACCAAAGAGGGCAATATAGCATGCATGTAACATTGTCATTTTTCCACGTGGATCAAGAATAACAGCAATAGCCATCAAACCATGAATATCAGACCAATACTTATCAAACTTTTTTATCATCTCAACAGACATAGCCTCAATTATTGGATCTCCACATCCTAGCAATTTATTCATATGCATTTTGACCTCACAAATCTTTGGGAAGAAGATATTAGTTGTTACGTATTTAGTTCCAAAAAACATTGCAATGAGTTCATAGAAGAGGCTTAATTTTTGACAAATAGTTGAGGCAAAATTCCAATCAGCAGCAGTTGGTGCACAGTTAAACTACATATCAATTTGCTCCAACCTTTCAAAGACTTTCTTATAGGGAATAGCAGTACTAAGCATAATATAGGTTGAATTCCATCTAGTTTTGCAATCTAGAGCAATCTTTTTAGTTATTTCAACCCTAACAAACTGAGCTGCTTTCACAAATTTTTCGTACCTCTTTGGTGTAGCCGTCTAATAGGAAACACTATCACGGACTCTTTTGATGCCATGCTCCATGACACTCAAGCCATTTTTCACAATTAAGTTAAGATATGTGCACAACAGCGCATATGTAGCAGCTTTCCACCCAATAAAAGATTAGATGGACCAACCTTCATCTCTATTGCTTCAACTAATTTATCATTTGTTGAGCAATTGTCCATAGTCAAAGTGGATAGTTTGCAATCAAGATTCCAACTCTGCAGGCTTTTATATAGTGCTTCACAAATAATCTCTGATGTATGCGGGCATGGCACATATATAAACCTACATGTTTCAGCATAGCAAGAAGATTAGTATTTGAACATAGCAATAAGATTAATAGTATTCAGTATAGCAATCACCTCAAAATGCAACTTCTAAGCTTCCAAGAGTCATCAATAAAATGTCCTGTCACTGCCATATAGCCTCTCTTTTGATTATCAGCTGTCCAAAGATCAGTTGTAACAGCAACGCGACAACTGCTTTTATCCAAGTAACTGAGAGCTCTCTTTCTCTCTGAGTCATAATAATCCAAGATATGTTTTCTAATAGTATTTCGAGTGACCATTTTAAATAAAGGTTGTAGCGCACTAACAAAATTATGAAAGCCATGGTGATCAACAATGGACAGTGGGTACTCATGCAAAATAATCATGAAATAGAGAGCTTTCCTAGCAACTTCTTGGTCAAATACATAGTTCTCTACAGTTACTTGCCCATGCTCAGAAGATCCATACCTCAAACCGGTTTGTACTTTCCCTTACCTCTTCTGATATATGCAAACCTTTAGATGTTCATGTAGATGTTTAGTGCCATTCTTTGTTTCTGCCGAAAGGTACTTACTGCACCAAACACACTTTGCCTTCCAAACACCATTGACTTTCAATCTTGTAAATTCATTCCAAACGGGTGAAGTAAGTTTCCTCTTTGTGCCACGAGAATCTTCCTCTTCTGCTTGTGCATCTTCGACATGTTCTTCAACTTGAGGTTCAAATTCAGATCCTACTTGCTGATCACGGAGTATTGAGCCTTGAGAAGATTGCCCATGTTGGCTACTATTTCCTGGAGTTTCCATCTGAGCATATAGCTTATAGCATGACCTGCTATCAACAATGACCTGTAAATAAAGAGTAAGTGAAAATTTATCCTCACATCTCGTCGGTTTCAGTAATTCCTTCCCGCAGGCAGCTAAGTTTTGAATCTGATGACTACCTAGTTAAAAGGTTAAGTTATGAAACTATCCATTGATATACAGTAGCATGTATACAGGAGCATATAACTGACACAAATTAACTGAATATCTTCGAAACTATAATTTCAAATTATCAATCATTGTAACTGTTGACACAAATTATAGCATAACTGAATACAGATATAGCATGTTTACACTGTTTACAGCTATAACTGTAAACATGCAAATTTAAGATTACAGATATAGCATGTTTTTATCCCATGTTTACACTTTAACTATAAATTTAAGATTACAGATATTGCTATATCCCATGTTTACACTGTTTACAGATATTGCTAATTTAAGATTACAGATATTGCTATATCCCATGTTTACACTGTTTACAGATATTGCTAATTTAATATTACAAATATTGCTATATCCCATGTTTACACTGTTTACAGATATTGCTAATTTAAGATTACAGATATAGCATGTTCCAAGCTTATCTGTAACTATATATGTTCCAAGCTATATCTGTTCAGTTAGATAGCTTGAAATTAGCTATATCTGTAATCTTAAATTTGCATGGGATAACTGTAAACAGTTAAACATCCTCAATGTAAACTAGGGATGCAGCGTGTTTACATTGCAATCTGTATACAAATATAGCATGTTTAGTTGTTTACACTGTTTACAGCTATATCTGAAATTAGCTATACAGTTATAGCATGTTTACATCCCCAGATAGCTTGAACTATGAAACTGTCGACACAAATTATAGCATGTTTACATTGCTGATTGACTATCCATTGTAGCATATAACTAGAACAAATTGTATGATTCACAATACCATACCTGCCAGATCCGGATGGCGGCCGGGTGGGGGGCGAGCAGGCGAAGTGGAGACTGGAGAGGGACTGAGGGAGGGAGGAGGAAGACCGGAATCCAGATCCGGATGAGGGAGGAGGAAGATCGGAGAAGTGGAGATTAAAGAGGGACTGAGGGAGGGAGGAGAAAGACCGGAATCCAGATCCGGATGAGGGAGGAGGAAGACCAGAGAAGTGGAGACTGGAGAGGGACTGAGGGAGTGAGGTTGGCGGCTCGGCGCTACTCTTGGCGAGTCCGGGACTTGGCCAGGGTTGGGGAGGGAGGACCGAAGCCCGGAGGAGGGAGAAGGGAGACCAGAGGAGGGAGTAGGATGATCGGAATCCAGATCCGGATGAGGGAGGAGGAAGAGCGGAGAAGTGGAGACTGGAGAGGGACTGAAGGAGTGAGGTTGGCGGCTCGGCGCTACTCTTGGCGAGTCTGGGACTTGGCCGGGGTTGGGGAGGGAGGACCGGAGCCTGGAGGAGGGAGACCGGAGAGGGACTGAGGCCAGAGGGACAGTCGAATAGAGGGAGTGAGGAACCGAGGGCGGCGGCTCGGGGAGTCGGGGTTGGGGAGTTGGGGACTAGGGTTGGCTGGTTGGGGGATTAGGGTTGGGGAGTTGGGACTTGCCTCTTGGGCCTTGGGTTTTTGGCAAAATTTTTATTTTTATTTATTGAGTTGGCCCACATGTCAGATTGTGAATTCGCGGGTAAATGGGCGAGATGGGTACGGGTAGAGCTTACCCATACCCGTACCCGTTTACCTGATGGGTAAAAAATTTCTCCCATTTTCATACCCATGGGTAAAGAATATATCCCATACCCGACTCTATTAGGGTATTTACCCATGGGTACGCGGGTAAACAGGTACAATTGCCACCCCGTATACCCATATGGTTCCTTCGGTTTTTTAGCTAAACAAATACTTGTTGAACAAGGGGATATGGATATGGTTCATGCAAAAAAACCTAAGTCTTCATATTGTAGTTACACACTAAACAGTAAACGAAGGGGGTTACAGAAGGCCATGGAGAGGCTGTCCATAATCTTACACACCATGGAGACGGTAATAGAAGTCCATGCTAGTGTCTTGAAAGTTGGTGATATCTGACCTTTTGATAAAAAAGAGTGTTCTTGCCTTTCCCATGGTATACTCAGGTAAGTACTTATAGCCAAGAGGGCTTAATTACATAAATATCTCTATCTATCCTTATTATAAAGGTACATACGCTATTTCTCTGATCTTGTGGGCTTCTATAAAGCTGTCGGCTTGTCTTGCTGGCGCCGTCAGCCGTTTAGATCAAGGTGGGAGCCACTCCTCCAACACTTCACTTGTTGAACAAGGGGATATGTTTATGGTTCATGCAAAAAAAACCAAAGCATTCTCAACCTCGTGGGGCCTCTTCGTCCACCGTCATCATTGACTTCTCCGTCGTCACCACCACCACCGGGGACCTCTTGTAGTCAACGGTATAGTCCCAAAAGGCATAGAGAACCACCAGTAACCCAAAACGGCCACACCTTTTTTTTTTGGACCCAGTACAATCCTTCTTTTATACAAAAAAAAAATACTTCTAATTGCTTTTAGTTTGTACCCTTCTTCAAATCTACAAAAAAATAAAAAAGAATCCAAAATTTGATAATTTCAAAAGCCAGAAAATCGTTGGGTTTCTCGCAAAAACACCTCACAAAGAAAAAAACTTCTATTGCTTTTGGTTTGCACTCGAAACTTCAAGTCTGCAAAAGAAAAAAATCAAATATTTGAAAATTAAAAAAGATAGAAAACTGGCATGTTTTTGCCAAAAAAACCTCCGATTTTGGGGCTGGTTACAGTTACTTAACATTGGTAAAGGCATATACAATAGTATAGACAATAAATATCTGTAATACACCTTTATTTCACATATAGACAGTATAAAAGACAATTCACACAATGGATTATCTTTATAGTTGTATGCAATGGCCTCATACAATAAATATATTATCTATATAATAATATATACAATAGAAAAGTCTATGTTAAATAGTAGGCATTATATTTTTTTTCATCTTTTTCAATCTTTTTCATATTACTTAAAATCTTATGTGATATATATTTACACATAGCTGACATGAACTATTTCCTAAGCACCGACACCAACTTGCTGACCCGCCTGTCCACCAACCATCACCACTGGCCTCACCGACCAACCGCAGGTGAACCCTGAGTGGGAGTGCACAAATCATGAAGCATGGTTGAAGGTCCAAATGGCAGACAATGCTTTTCTTTTTGCAAAATAAAGTGACCCATGCTCAGAAATATTTGTTCTTTAAACTACAACAGTAGAAAATATTGTTCTTTCAACTACGAATCTTGAAGCATGATTGAAGATCTAAATGGACTGAATTGATGTAACAGCCTCTTTGTTTTCTTAAAATATCTTAAAAGCTATTTCTTAATTTATGGGCATTTTATGAATTTGTTCGTGGCCATATCTTAATTTATGGGCATTTTCTGATTTTTATGGATTTTTAAAAAGATTTTCCTTATTTCCAAATTTAATAAACATCTATTCCAGTTAAAAAATAGCTTTTCAAAGTTTGAATATATTTATATTTGGATTTAAAATATTATGAAATGCATATATGAATCTTTTCAAATTTTTGGAGGTCATTTACTATTTTCTAAAGCTCAAAATCTGTTTCTGCATTTATTTAAAAAAGAAAATCATGTAAGTTCACTACTACAAAAAGGGTCATCACAGACCATTCGGAGCTATCATCACAGACAGTTTTATGAACTATTTGAATTTATAGGTCAGTGATAATAGGGGTTATTATAGACGATTTGTGAGCCGTCTATGATAAATATAACATAGACAATTTGTAACTAGAACTATCTGTGAAGAATACTATCATAGACGGTTTGAACCAAAAATCGTCTGTGATACTCATACATCACAGATGGCTCTAGCTATCAACCATCTGTGATTATCAACCATCTGTGATGGGTGAGTATCATATATGGTTGGTATATATACCGTTTGTGATACTTTTCTATCACAAATAGTTGGTAGATAGAACCATCTGTGATGGTATGAGTATTACAAATGGTTTTTTATTCGAGCCGTCTGTGATAGTCCGTTACATACAGTTTATACCATAAAATCGTCTATGATAGTTCATTCTGTACCTTTTTTCTGTTTTTCAATTAGCATTCGGAAATGTTAGCTATACCTTATTAAAACAAGCAAATATATCAACAAACACAGTAGAACATTCTATTTTCATTAAGATTAGTGTTGTGGCTACAGACCAAACAGAGAGAGTATGGTGGTGGAGATTTAGGTAAGCAAATGACCTCTTGGGCCTTTCCCAAGGACCAGTCACGATACATAAGTATTCCCCCTCGCAAGGGGCGACTTTACTATCGTAGCCTTACACGGAGTCCTTCACCGAGTACAAGTATGTCATTTACATGACTTACAACCTTCTAACAGGCTAGCTGGGTTTAGGTGGGGGCCACCCCTACAACAGGAGCCTCTCATGGTGAAGGGCTTCACAGGCCGAAGCCATGTTGCCGAGCCCTTTGGCCCCCTCCGTCCCTGCGGCCTGTGACGTTGTGTGATATTAGGCGAGGGTGACTTTGGAGCCGAGCTGTTGCGCGGTGGCGAAGACCTTGCCGAAGGCGGAGCTGGTCTGCTCCGGGGGCGCGGAGACTTCGCCGAAGGCGGAGTTGAGCTGCTCCGCGAAGGCGAAGATTTCGCCTATGTGGGTCGGATCGTAGGCGCGCAAGCGGAACGCGCGCGCGCATAGCGATCGCGCGCGATTCGACTTCCGCCGATTGCGCGAGCCGAGGAGTCTACTCTGACGCGTCCGCATCCTGGTGAGTGCGCCGCGTGCTCATTTTGCCCGTGGACGCATCATCGGCGCGGTTGGCGTGTTGTTGATATGTGGGACTGGCGACCAAAAAAACGGTGGAAGTGTGAGGGTCAAGGGGCGGGAATAGTACCCTGTGCGAAAGGTAAGGGAGTGTGGGATGCGGTGGGCGGCTGGACTGCCCAAAGGCACTGAAGCGGGGGCATCTGCGGGCGCACAGTGCCGGCGCACGTGTGCCTGGCGAGGTGTCTTTTCGTAGGGGGTGAAGCCGAGGTCGGGCTCGAAGCCGGCTTGCGGAGGTGGGGACCTCGGCGAAGGCGCGGAGGCAGGAACTGCATCAAAGGAGGAGCTGTAGCTGCCCCACCGGCTGACCCGTTGCACTAGCCTTTGTGTGACCCGGGCTGGTCCCGCAGGTGTAAAGGCTTCGGGGGAGTCGCGTAGTGTTCGCTCCGCTGGGCTACAACTGTTGCTGGGGCCAAAAAGCTTTGTTTGGCGCGGGAGTTGCTATGCCGTGCGTTGGGAAGGCCGGGGCAGTTTGCGACCGTCGTACGCATGGTCCCGAGGTAGCAGTAGACGCGACGCTGCCTGGTTGGTGCGCCGTGGGATGTCAGGAGCCTTGCGATCGCGCGCCCACGTCTGTTCCCAAGGGAAGCGAGACACGCGGCGAGCCATCCGCGGTTAGTTACAGTTCCCGACCGTGGGCGGGACGAACCGACGGTTCCCGCCGGTTGCCCTCTCGATGGCGGGACGCGAAGGGGCTGTATAAAAGGTGCTTTATTGGCACACGGGCGTGCATCCCGTTCGCGTGCGCCCAGCTTGTTCCTCGTTGCTGCGCGAAATCCACTTACCGCTGCTCCGGCCCTTCCGTCGTGCGGAAAGAAAGATGGCAAGCCACGGAGATTCCGGTCGCTGGCTGAGTGGCAGCGCTTCGTCGGGCCAGCGCGGCTCGACGCCGCCTCAGGCGGAATATTCAGTGGTGGCTCGTGAGCCAATGTAGACCCGGAAGGTGTACAACGCCTGGCAGAGCTCGCAGGGGCGGTGCTCTGCGGTGCTGGGGCGAAGCCATGCCACCGAAGAGACAATCGAAGCTCTCGTGCGGGAGAAGAAGATAGACGACCGTTACGTAGCCCGCCTGCCCGCTCGCGACGAAGTGGAGCCTCATCCCGAGGAGTCAGAGGCGATTGTCTTTGCCACGTTCTTCGAGGCGGGACTCCGGATGCCGTCGACGCTCTTTGTCGGTGAGGTCCTAAGGGCTTATGGATTGGAGTTGGCGCAGTTGACCCCGAATGCAATAGTCCGTTTAGCGGTGTTTGCTTGGGCCATTCGCGTGGAAGGCGGTCATCCCCGCGCGAGCTTATTCGCCCTTCTTCATGATGCGCGCTGCCAGCCAAAGAGAGTCGGAGAAGGGGCGATGTGCAATTTTGGCAGCGTTCACTTCGTGGTGCGGTCGGGCTACGCGCATCTGATCCCTACTCTGGCGACGAAGGAGAAGTGAGAGGGGTGGATGCGGCAGTGGTTCTACTGCCGCGTGACGCCGACCAGCAATCTTCGGTGCCGGGGTCAACCGATAGCCTTCGACTGCTGCCCCGGGCTGAAGCCGAAGGGTGAGGATCAGTGGCAGGCGCGGAGACTCGGTGGCGTGACCCTTCGGTTCAACATGCGCAATCTTGCCAAAGAATTTACCATGTACGGGGTGTCTCCGCTCTCCAGCCTTTGGAAATATGAACGGCATGATACGCGGAGGGATGGCGTCCGCCCCTTGGTGTCGTCGCTGCAGGAGCCCACCGAGTGCGCAGTGCTTTCGTTGCGAGACGCTGAGCGCGCCGTCGATGCCTTCCTAGGGTCGTACACGTGGAAGGAGCACACCTTGGGCGAAGCCGCCACCAAGCCTGCGGGGTTGGGGCGGATAAACCGGTGTCACGAGTCCTAGGCCTCGCTGTGCCCGGCGCCCGATGGCGGTGCGAGTTCACCCCATCGTCGTGGCGGTGCCGTGAAGCGGCGTCTTCCGCGGCAAAGGTCCGGTCCCAAGCTGCTATTTCGACTGCATCCACCGGCTTGGCGGCGAGGCCACCGATCCGGACGACATGTCGGTGGGTGGGTCCGAGCATGGCGGCGCGGAGGGTCAGCTGCGGCGGTGAGGACTCGGGTGGCGGCGGGGCCTTGGCGGCGGCGCCGCCCCGAGACGACACTTTGTCGCCGATGCGGTCGGCGAGGACTCGCCTCCGCGCGCCGCGCGTGATGGCTGCCACAAGCCCTCCACCGGCGCCAGGCCTGGCGACGATTGGAGCAGCGGAGCACTCGTCGTCGTCACCTACTGTAGCCGCCACGATCATGCTGCCCGCGCCGGAAGGTGTAGGTACTGGAGCGGTCGGGGGTGCATCCTCTGGCTCTCCGGTGGCGAAACGCCGCCGGGTGCAATCGCCTTCGCGGGCGGGGCAATTCCATGTGGCGGGCACGGTCGGCGGTGGTCTAGGATTCGACCGCGAGGCCACCCCGACTGAGGAGGGGGTTACTACTTCCCAGGCAGGCGCTGTGCCGACACCTCCCCACGCCATAGTGGGGGGTGGCGGAGGTAGGCGTAGCTCCTTTTCTCCTCGTGACTTCGCGAAGCTCTCTCCGATTTGCTCGCTTATGCGTCGTCGGCGTCGGGAGAGGGCGCCGGCGCGGGCAAGGATCAAGCAGCGGTGGTGTCTGCGAAGTCAGTGGTGACGCTGCGCGAAACGCAGCGCGGACACCTGATGTTGCCGCGAGGGCCGCACGGCTCACCGTGTCTGACTTCGTGCCACAATCGGAGGCGCTCCGTGCCCTGAACGGAGCTGCGGAATGTGGTGATGGCAGGCTGGATCGGCGAGCGCGCGTCATGCGAGCGGACTGCTTGCGCTTATCTTGGGTGCGCGGGGATGAAGGTAAGCTCCTGAGCCCGCCATTGACATGACCACCGCATGCATGCTAAGCAGCCATGTCCTGTTGTTAGGCGGTCGCCATCGGCCGGGCTCTGGATGAGGCGCGCCTCTGCGAACGGAGGGCGTTGGAGGAGCAGCTTCGTGCTGCCGATGAGGCTCATGCTGCGAAGGACGACCGCATCTGTGTGTTAGAGGCGGAAGTTCACGCAGCGGGGGCGTCGCAACGCGCTGCCGAAGAGGCCCAGCGTGTCGCGGCATAGGATCGTGTCGGCTTACTTGGGCGAATCAGTGCGTTGGAGGAGGAGAGGGCCCAGCTTACCGTGGCCCTGGAGGAGAAGAGCCAGGCTCTGAGCGATGTGTCTGCGTCAGCTTGGAGGGCCATGGGGTCTTTGGAGGGGGCCCTGCGGGGCCTTTCCGTCGTCGTGCGGACCTCGCCTGACGCGCGGGCGTGAAGCGATCGTTGGCGCGGGTGAGGAGGGCTCGAGCTTGGCACTTGACGGTGCGAAAGCCTTCGGCGATCACTGCGGCTACGCCAATGCGTGCCTTGCCTTTGCCACGCTCCACGCCCGGGGGTGCGAGCACGTGGAGGGGCTGGTGGCTCCCGGCTTGAGCGCTCCGACCGGGGCCGGGGTATGGTCCGGCGCAGTCCGCACCACCCTGCCCGTCGTGCAGAGCTTCTACGAGGGGATCTGGCGCCACTTTGGAGAGGAAGCGGCCAAGGCGTTGTTGCGGCGGACGCTACACCGGGAGGGCAACTTCCTCGAGTGGCTGGAGGAGCCTCGTCAGCGCGCCGAAGACGGCGCCGACTCCTAATGTCATCCGAGAGCTGGTGGTGTGGTGTGACTTTTGCTTTTGTTGTTGTTTTCTTTTGCTTATTAACGGAAAAGAGGACCGTTATGTCGAGTACTGCACAATTGCATGCTGCTTGTACGGTTGATGGTTAACGCGGTGGAGGTTGGCACCTCCCACTGCGTTCGCCTGTTGGAGAGGCAACGGTGCAGTTGGAGTAGACGCGATCGCGCTCTGTCCCCTACCCTTCGGAGTGGTGGCAGCGGAGCTGGCGCCTAGTTGAAGTAGACGCGATCGCGCTCCGTCCCCTACCCTTCGGAGTGGTGGCAGCAGAGCTGACGCCTAGTTGAAGTAGATGCGATCGCACTCCGTCCCCTACCCTTCGAAGTGGTGGCGGCGAGCGCGCTGGTTGAAGTAGACGCGATCGCGCTCCGTCCCCTACCGCCGGAGTGGTGGCGGCGAGCGGCGCCTAGTTGAAGTAGACGTGATCGCGCTCCGTCCCCTACCCTTCGGAGTGGTGGCAGAGGAGCTGGCGCCTAGTTGAAGTAGACGCGATCGCGTACGGGTGCGCGGGACGTCCGCGTCTAGTTTATACTCCGGAGCGTGCGTGGGACTATCAACCACGGCTTAGTTGGGCTCCGTAGGGTACGCCAACGCGTGTGCGGGGACATCCGTGTCTTGTTTAGACTCAGTAGAGTGCGCAGGGAAAACATCCACGTCTAGTTTATACTCCGGAGCGTGCGTGGGACTATCAACCACGGCTTAGTTAAGCTCCGGAGGGTACGCCAACGCGTGCGCGGGACATCCGTGTCTTGTTTAGACTCAGTAGAGTGCGCAGAGAAAACATCCACGTCTAGTTTATACTCCGGAGCGTGCGTGGGACTATCAACCACGGCTTAGTTAGGCTCCGGAGGGTACGCCAACGCGTGCGCGGGACATCCGCGTCTTGTTTAGACTCAGTAGAGTGCGCAGGGAAAACATCCGCGTCTTATTTATACTCCACAGAGTGCGCGCGGAGGCGTCCCCCCACTGCGTCTTATTTATACTCCGCAGAGTGCGCGCGGAGGCGTCCCCCCGCTGCGTCTTATTTATACTCCGTAGAGTGCGTGCGGAGACGGATCTCATCGCTACGTCTTATTTATACTCCGTAGAGTGCGTGCGGAGGCGGACCTCATCGCTACGTCTTATTTATACTCCGTAGAGTGCGTGCGGAGGCGGACCTTATCGCTACGTCTTATTTATACTCCGTAGAGTGCGTGCAGAGGCGGACCTCCATTGAGTGCGTGTGCGGAAGTGAGTCCATGTGGTGCGCGTGCGGGGGTGAGCCTCTTGTGCGTGCGTGTGCGGAGGTGAGTCTCCGTGTTGTGCGTGGGGAGGTGAGTCTCCGTGTTGTGCGTGGGAACATCAACCACGTCTTTATACTCCGGGAAGTACGCGTGGTGGCAACACCGGCGCGTGCGCGGAATCCCGCGTCTTGTTTATACTCAGTAGAGTGCGCAGGGAAAACATCCGCGTCGTATTTATACTCCGTGGAGTGCGTGCGAGAGCAAGCCTCCGCACACTGTTGGTGGTGGGGGCGGCATGAATAGCCTCGCAAATGGCGAACTTTATTAAATTCCCGTTTGCTTGGGTGAGCGAGTACAAGCAATCAGGGACTAACCGTTGGACTGGTTGCCGCGAGACGGCCCTTCTCGGCTTAGACATAATACTTCCGCAACCTGTCCGCATTCCATGTGTGGCGGAGCGTCTAGCCTTCCAGTGTGGCGAGGTGATAAGCTCCTCCGCTGCGATGCCGTTGCGACAATGTGCGGGCCTTCCCACTTGACTCCGGCTTGCCGATCGTGTCGCGCGGCGCCTCCCGAGACAAGGTCCCGGTGGAACGCTTGCGGATACACGGAGCGGTCCTGGCTGCGGGCCATTTGACGGGCGTACTTGGCAACGTGTTGGGTGGCCCTGACGCGCTCTCCATCGAGGAGGTCCAGGGACAACTGGCGCTCTTCATCTAGTGTCTGGGTGAGGACCCTTCGTGAGCCGGTCTTGATCTCTTCGGGCGTCATTACCTCATCACCGAAGAGGAGTTTGAACGGCGTGAACCCCGTCGGACGTGTCGCTGTTTTGCGAAGCGACCAGAGGATGTTGTGGAGCTCGCTGGGCCACTTGCCTTTTGGTAGCCCGACAAGGCGTTTTTTGATTCCGGCAAAGATGGCGCCGTTCGCCCGCTCGACCGCTCCGTTGGAATGTGGGTGTCCGACCGAGGCGAACCGAAGCATAATGCCCATGTCGTCGCAGAACTCCCTGAACGGAGCAGAGTCGAACTGCAAACCATTATCGGCAGTGATCTCCTTGGACACTCCAAAGCGGCATATGATGTTCTGCCAAAGGAAGCGCTGCATGGCTGTCGAGGTGATCTTGGCTAGCGCCACAGCCTCTGGCCACCTGGAAAAATATTTCAAAGCGACCACGATGAAGCGCAAATCTCCTGGCGCTCGGGGCAGAGGTCCGACCACGTCGATGCCCCACCGCGCCAACGACCATACAGGAGGGATGGGGTTGAGGCCGGTAGGGGGTCTATGAATTACCTGCCCCATCCATTGGCAGCCTTGGCACCGGCGCACCAGTTCTTGGGCATCAGTGACGGCGGTTGGCCAATAGAAGCCCTGCCTGAATGCCTTGCCGACGAGCAATCTTGGCGCGGATCACGAGCCGCAAAGGCCCGCGTGGATTTCCGCCAGAGGTGCTGTCCTTCTTCGCGTGAGAGGCACCGTGGGGAGCGGTGCACGCACTCCTTTTGTAGAGCACTCGTCGAGGAGCCGAAGGATCGGGCGCGATCGTAGGCGGCGAAGGTCAGCGGGGTCATCTGGCTCGGCGATGCCCTGTAAGAAGGCGTGAATTGGCTCTCGCCAGTCGCCCTGATAGGTGATCTGGTGGACTAGGGCCGGGTCGCGATTGTCCTGCGCGATGGCTGCCGCGTGTAGGACCTCGTAGAATGCGCCTTCGGGGGTGGGGAGCTGTTGGCTGGCGGCCTTTGCAAGAATGTCCGCTTGCTCATTTTCTACGTGGGGGATGGCCTTGACCATGACACCCAGGAAATGCCGCTCCTTGGCTCGCACGGCTGCCAAGTACTTGGCCAGGTCGGGGTCCTTGGCCTATAAGACTTGTCGACCTGCCCCGCTACCAGCCTGGAGTCTGTGCGGACGAGGACTCGCCGTGCCCCCAGAGCTTTGAGCTTTGCTAGGCTGAAGAGTAGCGCCTCGTACTCCGCGGTATTGTTGGTGGTAGGAAATGCGAGGCGCGCCGAGTATAACAAGCGGCGTCGCTTCGGGGTAGTGACCACGCCCCACCCGCGCGGAGACGCAGAGATCGCCGTCGGTGTCGAGCGTCCATACCGGGTCCTCGGGCTGCTCGGCGTGCTGGACCGCTGGGGTCCACTCCACGAGGAAAGGATTTGGGACTTGATTGTCATACGCGAAGCATATGTCAGGGAAAAATGGGCGAGTTCGGCTGCCCACTTGCCGATGCGTCCCGTGGCCTCTTTATTGTGCAACATCTCCGCCAGAGGGAACGAGGACGGCACAGTGATTGGATAGGCGAGGAAGTAATGTCGGAACTTTCTCGAGGCCATGAGTAAGGCATAAGTCAATTTCTCAAGCTCCGTGTACCGCGTCTTGGCACCTTGGAGGGCTTCAGAGACAAAGTAGACTGGGCGTTGGCGAACGCCCTCCTCGAGAACGAGAACGGCGCTGACGGCTATCGCGGAGGCGGCAAGGTAAAGTAAAAGGGGAGCCTCTGGTGCCGGGGCTACCAATGTGGGTAGGCTTGCAAGGTGCTTCTTGAGGTTATCGAAGGCGCTGGCGCAGTCGGCGTCCCACCGAAACCCGTCGCAACCACGCAGGGTTTTGAAGAAGGGCAGGCCACGCTCCGCTGCCCTAGACAAAAAGTGGCTCAGTGCGGCCATGCGGCCGATGAGCCTCTGGACCTCCCGTGTTGTTTTTGGTGGTTCCATGGCAAGGATTGCGTCGACTTTGTTGGGGTTGGCTTGGATACCTCGCCCGGACACCAAGAAGCCCAAAAGCTTGCCCGCCCGCACACCGAAAACGCACTTGTCTGGGTTGAGCTTGATGCCTGCCTTCCGGAGATTGTCGAAGGTCTCTTGGAGATCGTGGCTGTGAGCCGCTAATTGCTTGGTTTTGACTACCACGTCGTCCACGTACGCTTCGACATTCCTCCCTAGCTGGGAGGCCAGCGCCAGCGCGATTAGGCGGGTGAAAGTTGCGCCGGCATTCTTCAGGCCGAAGGGCATTCTGACAAAGCAGTATGTTCCTATTGGAGTGATAAAGCTGGTTTTGTGTTCATCATCCTTGGCCATGTAGATTTGATGATAACCGGAGTAGGCGTCCAAGAAGCTCATGAGTTCGCAGCCGGCCGTGGCGTCGACTAGTTGGTCGACGCGCGGAAGGGGGTAGTCATCCTTCGGGCATGCCTTGTTGAGGGCGGTGAAATCGATGCACATGCGCTAGGCACCGCTGGCTTTCTTCACTAGCACCGGATTGGCGAGCCAATCCGGCTGCTGAACTTCGCGAATGACGCCGGCATGCAGGAGCTTCATTACTTCCACCTTGGCCGTCTGCTGCCGGTCCGCGGACATGCGTCGAAGCCTTTGCTTGACCGGCTTGGAGTCCTGACGGACCGCGAGGTTGTGCTCGATGAGGGAGCGGTCCACACCCGTGAGGTCCCCCGGGGACCAGGCGAAGACGTCTGCGTTGTTCCGGAGAACTTGGAGGAGCTCTCGCTCCATCTCCGGGGGGAAACCGTCGCCTATGGAGACGACTCGGCCGTCGGCCTAGAGGGGGACCCTCTTGACTTCGCCCTTCGGTCGAGGCTTAGGGGTCCACCCCAGGGCAGATGGTGTGTCCGCCTTAGGCTTGGTCTGCGGCGTGCACCGACGGCGGGACTTGTGAACTCCGTCGCGTCGGGCGAGGTCTGATCGCGAAGACCGTGATGACGCCTCGCGGGCCGGAGCTTCGCACGGGGAAGCCATGATGTGGGACCGCCCGAAGGATATGAGGTAGGGCGGCCCGAATGGCATTGTGCGGGCTTGGGGTGTCTGCGGCGTCAAAGACGGCGCCCTCGGTCTGACATTATTGCCTTGATAGAAGGAGACTTGGAGGTGTATTTGGCCTAATGTACTTAGGGGTTGGCGCGAGGCCACATAATGGGGTCTGGATGGTTGCAATCGGCGGTGAGGATTCCCATGCGGCCGAGGGCCTCCGCGAAAAGCACATTCGCCAAGCTGCCTCCGTCGATAAGGACACGCCAGACGTCGCACCCTGCAATGTCGACCCGGACGAGCAGAGGGTCGTGATGAGGAAACTCGATGCCTCGGGCATCGGCGGACGCGAAGGTGACTTCGCCTCGAGCTACTTCCACCGTGGTGCTGCGAGACTCGGCAGCGAACCCCGGAGATGGCGTTGGCGGCCCGAATCTGCGTGGCGCTGCGGCGATCGCGTGGGCGGGCTCCGGCGTGACGGCCATCGGGATCTACAGGCTCGAAGCCTCTTGCATGGTGCTTACAGTGTCGTGGAGATCTGCCAGCTCCCGCTGGAGCGCATGGTAGCTGGTGGGGTTGGAGTCGACGGCTGCGTCGGCGGAGGCGGGGTTGGAGTCGACGGCTGCGTCGCGAGCGTTATCGTTCACTCCTACGGCCGCCCCTGCCGACGCTGACGCAAGGTGTCGCCTCCGCGACCCCTTTCCTCCTTACCGCCGACGATATTGGTGCCATCCTTCTTGAGGTCTTCTTGCTTCCGTCGTCCCAACGGACGACGCCAACTGTTGTGGCTACAGACCAAACAGAGAGAGTATGGTGGTGGAGAGTTAGGTAAACAAATGACCTCTTGGGCCTTTCCCAAGGACCAGTCACGATACATAAGTATTTCCCCTCGCAAGGGACGACTTTACCATCGTAGCCTTACACGGAGTCCCTCACCGAGGACAAGTATGTCATTTACATGACTTACAACCTTCTAACAGGCTAGCTGTGTTTAGGTGGGGGCCACCCCTACAACAATTAGAATTCATCATTATAACATCACAAGATAATGAGCATGTTACCCATCTAACACAGTAATAACATAGCAAAAACACATCTCCTAATCCTACGAATCCAACTCTTAAACATGACAAGAACATAGCAGACAGTAGAAGCTTCGGCATGGCCTCTATGTCTAGGCCCTTTTGCCCCTGATACAACATGTGAGTTGGATGTCTTTGATGCCCACTAGTGCTGACTTGAGCGCCGTCAATGCAAGTACACTCGAGACCTCCTAAGATGCTTTGACAATAGTGATGGCAAGCCGGTGTCAACTCCGATGACGACCTCGACTACACTTGATCCAGATGAGGATGGTGAGTCTGTAGATTAGAAAAAGTACCACAGCATGATTGGCTTCCTCCTATACCTTACTGCTTCGAGACCGGATATACACTTCGTTATGTGTCTATGTGCTCGATTTCAGACTTATCCTCGGGTCTCTCACCGTCGGGCGGTAAAGCACATCTTCAGGTACATTCGGGCTACTTTAGACTATGGTATCTGGTACTCTTCTGCTTCCTGTCTTTCCCTTAGCGTCTACTCCAACGTAGACTTTGGTGGCTATAGGATAGATAGGAAGAGCACTTCTAGCATTTGTTAATTCATTGGCACTTATCTTATTTTTTTGATCTTCTAGAAAGCAGTCAAGTGTTGCACAGTCCACTACAGAATCAACAATCTGACCTATTCTCCTATCTGGGGGTCACATTGAGAATCGGGGTTAGTCTACAATGGCAAATGCCAGCCCGAGAACAGATACATCAACAGATGATACTGATGAAAACCACAAGGTAAGTCCTTATTCCTTCTTTTTTTAGGCAAAATCTATTCTTTTTCCCGATGCAAAGTCTTGTTATCCTTGAACTAAGGTATTTGACATGAAACATTAATCATCTGGCTTCATGGTGTGGAGTGGAGAACGATATAATTATTTTTACTAAACTATTATGTGAACGATCATTAATGATACAAAGGTGAGGCTTATCATTTTCAGTTAGAAACCAAATTTGTTGCTATGTTTCCACATAGTTACATGAGGTTCACCGTTACAACTAAACAATACATGCAAGAGTGACAACAGAAGTTGAAACCAGAGAGGTGGACTAAATGAAGTGTGGATGTAGAGGATGTTTTTATAAGAAAATTATGTAGCTTTTTATTTGGTCAATAATCCATAAAGTACGCCAAAGATATGTATACTGAAACATTCAGTATACATTGGCATTAGCTACTTAAGAATTTTGTTTTAATTTGAATTAATGTCAGAGAACCACCCTTACAACACACGTTACATTGAAGAATTTGTGTAGATTCCATCTGACCTCTTGAGGAGTGCTTAGACAACTTTAAAACATCACTAGGATGAAGTCTAGGCATTTAACAATCTAATAAAACTATTGTTATTATAAATCTTTGTATTTTCTATTAAATAATATTTTTATATCTTCGAGTATTTATTCCGAAATTTTCACATCCGTCACTGGGTGAGTGCGGAGAGTCGGCAGTCTCCCGCGTGTCCGGTTAAATGGACGGTCGTGGTAGCATTGAGCTGCTTATAAAAGTGAGTGAAGTGGTGACGTGTCGGACGTGCCAGCCAGGGTCCGGCTGTGAGAACAGGAGAACAGACCCCGAAACGCTGACCCGACCCAGTCCAATTCCGATGCGGTCGTCGCGCCGTGCCGTGCCGACTCGACCAGAAAGGGGAGCCAGTGAAGTAGCTGGAAAACCCCCCCAATTCGTCGGGATTTCTCGACCAAAAACCAAGCACGCGGCCGGCGTCACGGGCGTTCTTGTTTCCCTCGTCGCCTCCCCCCCTCCCCGGCGTCGCGACACGGGGCGAGGCGAGCGCGTGCATCGGATCGGATGGCGCGGTCGCGGCCGCGGCGCCTCCTGCCGCTGCTCACCTTCGTCACCCTCGGCATGATCATAGGTGCGTCCCCGGCCCTCCCTCCCCTCGCCCTCTCGTTTGGTTGATTCCGCCTTGGGTTCCGCAGAGGGCATCTTGATTTGGACCACGGCGTGCTGTTGCCGTGTTTGTTAGTGGGGACACGGGAGCCCGAGTCTTGAGCTTGCGTCGCGTTGGTTCGATGACGTCGAATTGGCTCGACGCGGTGTTCCGTTTCTTGATTTGGGCAAGGTTAGTAGATGCTGTTCAAATGCGGAGAAACTACTAGCTGCGGTTAAATTTGAGGCCATTGTGCTCAAATTGTGATAAGCGTGGCTGCGTTGGGGAAATCACTAAAATTTCTGTAGTGCCTGTGGCAGCATTGGGGCACTATTATCTAAATCGGGTTGCTTGCAGTAGTTACATGTATCGGATTGGACTCGATTTGACTGATCTAAGATCAGTTGGTGGGAATTGAACTTGGTGTGGAAGCATGGTTAGTTTTGGCATCCTGACATCCATGACGCCTTAGTGCCCGTTGTTTACACATGCACGACCGCGCAGGTATGCCAGCCATTGCTACTAATGTGTGAGTTATAGAGCGAGCGTCATGTGTCTCATGAGTTTGGTTGGACTGAGTTTGGTGTTGAGTCACAGCTGAAAACAAGCTAAGTTAGAGCCTCTGTGCATGCGTAGCTCTAGCTCAAACACTTGGAGATAAACTCATATTGCATGTCCAAAAGTCTTAAGTAGTTGGTGTGTCCAATTTGGCACGGTGTGACGGCCAGAAAATTCAAGTAATAGAGTATATATATAGTGCCATGTATATTTTGTATATGCGTACAGCACTGTTGTATTCCGGAATATTGCCGGCTCCCATCTGGAACTATATGTACTTCAATAATGTAAAGGTTGAATATCCCCTTTAATTTTCTCGGTTCTGAATGATGATTAGATTTACTGCTTCAACCATCATATTTTACTTTCATGTTGCCCTCTTCTCCACAAATGCTGGCTCTTCAATTAGCATTTTCAATTATTTGTCTACAGATTAGATTTGTTGCTTCAACAATTATATTTTGGTTTCATCTTGCTTTCTTTTCCACAAATGCAGGCTCTTTGCTTCAGTTAGCATTTTTCCGCCTGCTAGATGACCACTCCCGTATGTCTATCCTCCCCATCTTTGCTGCATTCCAAGAATATATATGCCATTTTCTCTTCTCCCTACATCCGATACAACTGGAACAGCCTTATACTTAACTTCTGCAGTATTGTGTTTGTTATTGCTCAGTCATTTTGCATTACTGAAAATTCCTGTGCTAATTTTTTTAATGTCAAATCAATTACCTGTTAATCCCAGCTATTCAGTTTAGCATAGGTTTGCATTCCAGTAAATCCTGTTCCACAAAGCTCTCAAGTGAAAGGAACGGGTTTTACTCCTCTGTGAGTATGTGTAACCAAACATTAGGTGTTCTACATGGCAGATACGATGCATTTAGATAATGATCAGGAAGAGGCTGTTCTTCGGCTTGGATATGTAAGTTCTGCTATTATTTACAGGCTTTTGCTGTATGGCTTCTCCGTAATTTTGTACAAATTTAGACTTCTCTTGTTGCTTATGTTCTTGCAATCCACCCTAACTGGCTTCACTAATCTAGTCTATATTCATGGGACATCGTCAGATGAACATTTTTCTCCAGAGATATCAAATAAATTTTAGAAGAGAGATTAGCAATTCAACATAGTCACTATGCAATTTTGACAAATTAATGGACAAACAGATGAAAGCTAGTCTTATGTTGTCTTTTCTATTTTGTTATCTATTTTATCTATTTGTACAAGTGACTAGATGTAACTATCTTGATAAATTTGCCACATCAGTATTTATTGAAAAGTTCTGGTGTGTGATGTTGGATTCACCATTTTGGTCTTGAAGCATAAATTGCATATCTTCTTTTGTGGTTATTGTACCATAATTTGCTCTGCATGAAGTTTTTTCTTTCATGTGCACAAAAGTGCCTTAGTATATTTTTCTAATTTCTCAATAGCACTCTGGGGATACTTTTCTCACTTTTCTAGCATTTAACTAGATGTTGATCATGTTGCATGATGCATGGTTCAAATGGATCTTATCTACCAAATGCACCACATGCAAAAAGTCTAGCAAGTTAATTTTGATTTGTGTGCAAATGATTGGATAACAGTGACAGCATGTCAAGTCTGATGATTCCTCTATTGATTATGTATGAATTTTTTTCTATTATGAACTAAATGCTGTGTTATGGAGTAATTCTTTTAGAACTTTCCTTTATCAATACAATAGATGTACAATTTTGAATTTTAGATAAATGAAACCAGCATATAGCTTCAGACGTAGGAACTAGGAACATTGTAGAGCTTGGCTCTGAACAAGGGTTTAGAATCTTCTTAAATGGAACTGTTGCGCTTCCTTGTAAGATTGTAACTCTCTGGCCTTGACCAGTTAACATCCATGCATGATGTAGTGTGTTTTGTTAGGTGCACTATTCCACTATGTATGAGCCATTGGGTATGCTGACTTTGACCTTGTGTTGTCTTCTTTGGCAAACTTCATTTAATTTGCTCTCAAACTAAAGTCCAAATGAGCACATTTTGGTAGGCTGGTAGCATTCACTACTTTCTTCTGTTTTTCGTACTTAGCAAATGGATGTGTTTATAATGTGTAGGTGAAGCCTGAAGTTCTCAGTTGGACACCCCGAATAATTCTTTTCCATAATTTTCTTAGTTCAGAGGTTCGTCCCTCTCCCTGGTAATTGGGTTGACTGTAAGCTAAATGAGTCCCCTCAACTATTGTATTCTGTGATTCAGTCATTTATTGTGATTGTAGTTTTTTTAAGCCGCATGCTGTCCTTGCCATTTCTGAAGCAAAACTGTAAACCTAAGGCAGTAACATTGTGCATGCATACCACCAATGCAATGGAAAATAGGCAAAACCATTGTTGCTGAGTTTTGTTTTGTTTTTTTTTTGGGCTAATTTTTGCAGGAATGTGATTATCTAAGAGCAATTGCTAGACCAAGACTCCAGATTTCCACTGTAGTGGATGTCGCAACCGGAAAAGTATGTGGTTTGGCTTCTAATTTATAGCATATGTCATTTTCTTCGTTTCTTAGTACCAAGTAGATATTTTTTCCATTTAATTAGCAGACCAGCAAAGTTCAGATCTTAGTTGGCAATGTGGAAGGATTCTGTCTTCATTTCTATTTCTCAATTTGGTATCCAACTTGTACACTTCTACACCTGAGAGTGCAAATAGGTATTAAGGGGAAACATGACAACAAAATCTCACTCACTCCATTTCTTAAAATGACCTATGTACACTTGGAATATCTAACTTGTAAGGTTGGAAGTCTTGCATGGATTCCTTTCAACACTCTTCTCTTTCTTCTTCAAGCTTGAGCATTAATATGACCTCTTTTGTCTGTTTCCATTATATGTTATTCTCTGTGATTTAGTTATGATTTGATTTATTTTACTCTTTCTCATAGAGCAAATGACGGTTTTGAACATCTGTTTTTGACATGCTCTCATGTATGGCATGTTGTGAATCTTAGTTCATAGGGGTAAATACTATATAGAGGAGGGCCTGTACGGCTCAGCTGAAGGAAAGGTCTTAGGAGAAAGGAGGGAGGGACCATGGACTGGGATGATAAACTTTGGGGGAGACTAGATTATTTCTTCTTGCTTAATGAACATAGATGACAATGCCGTGCTTATATAGAGTTAGCTAACATTTGAACTAATAGAGATTCTATCTTCTAAAGATATCAACTTGCTAATCAAGTTGATACCATCTCTAATATAATCAGCCGGCCTTAGGAAGGTGTGGCTGTTGTTTCCTTGCGTGCGGCCCCTCCTAATGGGCGTGGCTCCCCTGAGCCCATGTCCTTAACATGGCAGCTTTATATGTATTAAATGATCAATGATTAATTACAATACTGTTGTGAGGATTTTTTTTTTGTGGTAGGTCTCATTCTTTAGGTTTTTCACTTTTCTGTGGCTCCATTTCTGAAACCACATATATACTTTTCTTGTCTTTACTATATTTATAATGTTGCTGTTGTTATGTTCTCCAGGGTGTAAAAAGTGATGTTCGCACAAGTTCTGGTATGTTTGTGAACTCTGAAGAACGAAAATTTCCAGTCATTCAGGTCCGTTCACCATGCTTGACTCCAGGTTCCTTTCCATTCATTGTTCGGTATCCCTTTAATCTATGAAAATCCAACTGATGCCCTTCGGATATGACTGTTCTGCAACAAAGGACTTTGTAAGAACATCCGTTTTGTGTTGCATAACATGAGTTTAGTCTTTTCTGTTTGTTGTCTTTCTGTGACACAGAAGAGTACATGTATATGTTTGCTGCGTGACTAGTAAGGAGACATGTTCTGCTTATAAGTTACATGTCAAAATAAGATTTGTTTCCCAAGTTGGTTGCATCTTTGTAAACAACATTATGTGAAACTATCCACCTCTAGATTGTTGTTTAACTACTTGTCCTTTTCTTTTATCTATTAGGTCGAAAGAAGATAATGAATGTATGAGATTATTGTCGCTTCTAATTTTAGTTTGAATCTAAGGTACTAGTGCATCCTATTAGAAGTGGAACCAAGATTTGACACAGATGTAATTTTGAGATTAGTGGATTGAACTAAAGAATATCATGTTACCAAAAGGTAACATTGTTTACAACTGACCTATTTAGATTGATGTAAAAACTAGGCTCTATAATTTGTAGCTTCTGTTGGCAGGATGCTAAAAATGCCCACAGCGGCGCACAGAACATATATTTAGTAACATTGTTGATGGCAGATAAACAGGTCCTTTACATTACGGATCATGTAGTGACTATTTATGTAAAGGTGCATCTGATTTGAATGTGATTGTGTGTCATAATATATATTACTTCATGTCTGATGCGACCCTACTGAGCTTCACAGTTCTGCAATGTAGAAAGTTCCATGAGTTTCTCCAGAACATCAGTAGGATATACGAAAATTATGTTTATGTGGCTTATCCTGGCACTATATTAGGTGCAGCATATTGATGTACTATTTAGTGTTGATATTTTGGCTATTGCCAACACTGTTACGTACTTGGTCAAACTATCCAACCATGCATCATGCATTGCATGATACCTACCCTTTATCACATGTTCTATTGGCATTTGAGACAATGCATTTTAACCGCAGTAGTTTAATACTTCAGTTTTCTCCTATTACCTTTTGTTTTGCTCTGTCCAGGCTATAGAGAAGCGGATTTCTGTATTCTCTGAGATACCTGAAGAAAATGGCGAACTCATCCAAATATTGCGGTACTAGATTGAATTCTGACAGTAATTTTCTAAAGGTCTTTGACCTGACAATTGTTGTGAAATTAACTTTAAGAACTACAGGTATGAACCAAGCCAATATTACAGGCCACATCATGATTACTTTTCTGATACTGTAAGTTCCAACTCCCTGTATGGAAATTGAAACCTTATTATGACATAACCAGACTAGTCATTACATATTACTATTAGTCATTTCAGCACTTCTATCAATTATATGAATCAATAAAACTGCAAATGGTCAATCTGCAGTTCAACCTCAAACGTGGGGGGCAGCGTGTTGCTACAATGTTGATGTATTTGACTGATGGTGTTGAAGGCGGTGAAACCCACTTTCCTCAGGTTAGCTGAATTTATACCAACTTAGCTTGTTATTATATCAAACGCTCTGTAAATGTGCCTTTTGTTTTAGTCACCTGATATTTTCCTGTTATGTTTGAATTTTGATCATTGTAAATGTGCCTTTTGTTTGCCACCTGATATTTTCCTGTTATGTTTGATTATTGTACAACATTTTTTTCAACTACCTGCAGGAAATATGGTTGGCCATTGTAGTTATCCCTTCATTATGTGGCACATCCATGCATATTTTGTTTCCGTAGTTCACAAAATATAATGTGTAAAAATGGTGAAACAATTTATGAAGATGTGCTTGTTTCCTGTTACCTCATGTGATCCGGTAAACACCGTCTATACTCATTGTGTACCATCCCATATAACTAACTGAAGAAAATCTCGTACCATCCCATCCCTCCAACTGAACAGCCTATTTGTATCATCCTATCCAGGACCATCCCATTCCAGTTGGATCATCTCATCCCATCCCATCATATCCCCTCAACAAACACTACCTTAGGGACCACTCTGGCTGTTACGGAATTCCTTTCCAGCTAATGAAGGAACCATCCTTCTGGCTGCTACTGGTAACTGTACTGGCACAGAACTTTTGGTAGCTTATGGAAGACAGATTGAATGTGCAGGAGGATTTGTGTCTCTAAATGATAGTGTGGAATACAATAAAATCATCTACAACATGATCTCTTTGCTCTAATATGCCCATTAGGCCACTATAACCAATGTTCAAGTAGGTGCTGGATGGGGCGGCAAGCTGAGGCCTAGGCGGCCGACTTTGGCATGGTGTGTTGCAAGCGAATAACAGACCATAGTACCACATGGGACAATGTAATAAGCAGGAACATAGTACATAGTAATTTACAAGTAGTACATAGTAATTCCTTGAGTTATTATTGCCGTCCAATTGTCTAAGCGATTATCTTAAGAGGTTTGGACTTTGGACTGATACTGATATGGATAATGTCAAATACAGATACGGAGCGAATACGAATCAAAATGAATACGATCATGAATATTTATCGGAACATGATGCAGAAATCCTAATTTTGCTTGCTGGTGCAATTCCTCTATTTTATTCATGTTGAATTTATTTGGTGTAGTGACTAGTGAATATGGCATAATAGAAACAAGGGAAAACTAAGGGAAAAGAAAAGAATCTTGGTTGCCTATTCATTTCTGGTGAATGGATTTATTTATTTTTTGTTGTTGTTATTTTGAGGTGTAAAATATGATGACGAAATGGGTAGATACATGAATCCTTAGAATATTTATATATACCTTCATATTTACTCAATTTATGTTGCTTTGAATTTGGGGTGTCACATGTCCTAGATTTTAATAGCTAATCAAGCAAATCAAGCATAAAAAAAAATTCTGGCCCATCCAGCCCAAAATTCCTAACCCTAGCCTTCTAATTCCCCCTTGTCTCTCTCCATTTTCTTCCTCAACTGCTGCCACCACTCCCGCTTTCCTTCTCTCCTAATTTTTCTCCTCCTCCCGATTGGCCTTTCTTCCTCCATTGGCCAGCATCTCCCCAGCAGAGGGTAGGGGAGGCGGTGGAGGGGAGACGGCGAAGGGGAGGGGAGGCGAAGGCAGAAGGGAACCTTGTTGGCGGCGCGGCGGAATCCAATGAGGCTATAGAGGGGAGGCGGAACATACCTTGGGGCCTCTGTCCACCTAGTCGCCCGCCGACCCGACTGCGCCGCCACGTCCGCCCGAGAGGGCACCGCACCGAGCCTGTTGAGCCCGCCTTTGACCCGCGTTGGACCGACTAGGCGGCTCCCCGCCTAACCACCCGTCTTAGGGGTAAGCGCGGTGGCGGGGTGCCACCCAACGCCTACACAGGGCCTAGGCAGCCGCCTAAGCCGCCGCCTTGAAGGCTGACTATAACTGCATTGATGACACTGCATGCAACTAGGAACACTAATATAGAAGAGAAGTTTTTTTCGATGAAATTTAGAACAGTAGTTGATCTGCTGGATGTTAAATGCCCTTCAAATCAGCTTTGGCTCTCATCTAGGTGGCATGGTGGATAGTTCTTTCATGAGCAATGTGCAGGCATTATTTTTCTTAGGTTCTTCTTTCCCCTTGCTGTGCGTCTTCCTCCTCCAATACATATTTGGCCTTTGCCGCTTTCTTTTCCTTGTCTGCATATTCTAAGGGGCTATCTTTTGGTTATCTTTTGTTGTTATGTGATTTGTGGTGTGCGTTGTGTGTCGTGTGTTGTGCCTGCCTGATATTCTGGAATTTCTCTCTTTTCCAGGCAGGGGATGGTGAATGCAGCTGTGGAGGAAAGATGGTCAGAGGATTATGTGTTAAGCCAAACAAAGGAGATGCTGTACTCTTTTGGAGCATGGTGCGTTATTCTCTCTCTAGTTGTAGGCATCTAGCAAAAAATAAAATATTTCCTTGTTATTAGTTGAAAACATTTTCTTAAATATTCTGTGCTTCATTACGCAAATGTTTGCTCCTAGCTACTACCATGCTAATTTTTGGGCTTGTTCCAGGGACTCGATGGTAACATAGACTCAAACAGTATTCACAGTGGGTGCCCTGTTCTGAAAGGGGAAAAATGGTCAGCTACGAAATGGATGAGGCAAAAGATGACTTTCTGATTATTTGGTTAGGCAGATAGGGGGGATTCTGTTCTTTCTAATCTGTTATACAAATATATATATATCATCCAGGAATCTTATTAAGTAAATGAACAGTGGAATGACCTCAATACTTCAGGTTCACATCCAGTGGCGAAGCCAGGAATGAAATTGAGGGGGGTGAACTATTTATAGATTTAAATTAAGTTGACACAAATTTAGTCTTTTACTCGTATGGAATTTTAAATGTACACAGAAATTATACAATTGGATAGAGACAAACAATGAAAAACAGATAAATACAAAGTAGGTACCTTGATAATAGTCGAAGCTTCTTTGATTGAGTTGTACTCATCGGTTAGACGAGAACTACTTAAATTGCTTGCAAAAATAGTACATAAAGTTCGTTTTTCCATTATAGCAAAATCTATAAATAAAGTATTAATTTCTATCGGTACAAAGCTATAAAAATTACATTGATAAAGACTAAACTATCTATATACATCTATAATGAATTAATTATAAAGACTAAACTATCTATATACATTGAATCTAAAAATCTAAACTCTAAACTATAAAATACTAAATTGATAAGAAAGATCATAAGAAAACAAATTAATTACTGTGCTATTAAAAACAATTACTCACGGTCGGTCGCTTGGGCTCAGCCCTTCGCCCCTTCCCCTATTTCACTGATGACTGATTGCCCGGTCGACACCGCTGCCTCCCCCGTGACTCCGCCTCCCCCTATTTCTCCCCGTCGCCCACGATTTCTCCTCGCCTCGGCGCCTTCCCCCTCCCTCTGCTGCTCCTGACTCCCCCCTCCGCTCTAGGCCTTCGGCGCTCCGCCCCCCTCCTACCCTCCGTTCCCTGGCCCTCGCCTCCCCCCTCCACTCCACCTGCCTGGCCTTCGCTTCCTGCCTCCCCCCTCCGCTCTCACCTCCCCCTCCGCTCCCAGCCTCCGACGCTCCGCCCCCTTCCTACCCTCTGCTCCCTGGCCCCGCCTCCCCCCTTCGCTCCACCCGCCCGGCCTCTGCTCCCCGCCTCCCCCCTCCGCTCTGGGCCTCCGGCGCTCCGCCCTTCACTCCCCGCCTCCCCCTCCACTCCCTGCCCCGGCCTCCCCGCTCCGCTCCCTCGTCGGCATCTTCGCCAGGCGTCAGATCTGGCCTGCTCTACCGTTCGACGTGCGATAGGTCTCCCACTCCACTGAGATCAGATTGCTATGTTGTGTTTGTTGTGTTATTTGTGAGTTTGTTATATTTTGTTGGGCCTAAAATCAGTGGGCTTTGTTCGGCCTAAAGCCAGTGGGCCTAAACACGCTGGGGGTGGGGGTGACCAGGTGAGGAGCAGCGTCGCCGTGAGCTTCGCCTTGGGGAGAGAGGGGGTTCTCGACGTGAGACTTGAGCCTCACTAAGCCCCCCTTGCTTCACCCCTGTTCACATCAATATGATTATAGATCTCGTGATACAAAGGGTTACGGTGGTCAAGGACCACTCGGAAAGATGAGAATTGGATCAAAACGATGAGAAATGGGGGGAAACTATTTATTATTTCATGAATTTTATAATGTTTTCTTGTTCGCGCGCAAGTAGATGTAAAGCTAAGCAACCTTTGCAATGCAAGTATAACGAAGTGGGGGTACGCTAAAGAACGATAATTGTTACTGGATCGATTGCCCATAGCGATTTATCATATCACTTAATCGGTTTATTGCCCGACCAACGGTGAGTCAGCTTCGCCACCATCGCCCTACCATTTTTTTTTGGCAAGACACTTAAGAATTGGCTCTTGTTTGGATAGTTACTAAATTTTGGCATGCCCATAGATCTTTGGTGACACTATACATTTCTTTTCCATCCTTGGACAAATCTTAGACAATCAAAACCGTGGCCAAAATTATGGTAGGCCAAATTTTGGTAGGGTATGTTGTTTCACAAACTTAAACACATCCTAAGGCATCGCTCAATTTAGTTTCTAACTTCTACTTTTTTCACTATTATTAATTTTTTCTTTTTCTGGATTTTTGGGTTTTTTTTGTCTTTTCTTATTTTTCCCTATTTATTTGCATTGTCCGTAATGGGCTAACATGTTTTTTTTTATTTTTAAATTTTTTTTAAATTTAATTATGTCAAATAAGCTAACTCAGCTATAGTAAAAAAATAAGTCAGCTATAATAAAAAACCATAAACTAATATCATTCTGAACACCCCTTAAACCTAACACATCGGTTGGATGCCTAGCGTGTTGGCGGTTCAAGAGACATACCACTAGCGGCCACTTTAGCTTTGGTCAAATGATGTGTCCGGCCTTACTGTCCATCACCATCTCTTGGGGATGGTTAGCCCTAAGGTGGCTGGGTTTATAAATTTAGGTTTCTAGTTTTTTTGCTGTAGCAGCTAAAAATACATTGTAACTGATGTTAGCTTTTTCAGCGTAATTAAATTTTAAAAAAGATTATATCATCACAGATAATGCAAAAAGGAATAAGGTAAAAAAGACAACAAAAAGGCCAAAAAGCAAAAAAAAAATTTAAGAAGCTAGAAGAATAAGCTCGTTAGAGCAGCGAACCACCCTCGGATACAATCACCTTTATCACCAGTAGGGATGGAAACGGATTGGATACAATCAAATAGTCTCAAATACGAATATAAATCTATATGTTTAAAACGAATACGAATTCGGATCGAATATATACTTAATTCGAATACAAATATCCTCCTACAATTTCTGTAACAAATCTCGGTAGAACAAATTTATATAACTAGCCGCTAGGCTTGGTCGCTAGGCTGACCGATCGGCATAGGAAACAGATTGAATACGAATATGAATGTTCTTGAATACGAATGCAAATACGAATATTATCGAATATGAATACAAATATTTTCGAATACGGATTTTGCTTACCACATTCGTGTTTTCTTGAATACGAATATCAGATAAAATGGATTATTTATTACCGTTTCCCACCCCTGATCATCGGTGCCAACACAAAATGTCTAAGGTTTTATTGTTCCCTGTGCAAATCAATTCTTGTAGGCACTAAGTCATAAATTCTGAAAGAAAAGGAGAGAACATAATAGAAAAATAGCTCGCATACAAAAACCGGCTTGCTAGCTCCACGAAAGGACCAGATGACGCAAGCATCTCAATTGATGCCTCAGATTCAACGCATCCACATATAAAGCCGCCACATCCCCACTCCAGAACTTTCCTTCCAACCTTAGTCCACGCTAGACTATATATATATGTAACCATTTGTGACTTGAATCAACAATAGAGTTCGCATAATATTCTCCACTCTCATAATATCAGAGCACTACGATCCCCTGACCTCTACCTTCTGCTAATCCATCTACGCCACCGCCACGACCAACGGCGAGGCCGCCACTACCCGAGAATGTGAAGCCGCTGCCACCCACAAACAAGGGGCCATCACAACCCGCCAACATGACAAAGCCACGTGCCAAACACACAAGGAGGCCACATGTGCTGAGGCCTCGCACACTGAGGACGAGTGCGTGCTAATCCTCACCTCGAGAACCGACCGTCGTGTCTCATCTTCACCGCGGTGTATGTCCTTCTTGTTGTTGGAGTACTTCACCGCGTGTTCGAGTACTCCAACACTTCGTATCCTGTCGCCATCGGCTCGGGGGGACGAGGCAAGGCACGAGGGTTAAGTTTCCATTTTAGTTAATCTGTCATGATTACCTAAAGATTCGTAGGATAATATGAAATTTGCAAGTAGTAAGATATCATCATGATACAAAGTTGCCTTTTGTGCTCCCACAAGACTAACAACCTAAAAATTAACCAAGAATGGTATATCCGAAACATGAACATGCAGGACTAAGGAAAAATTGCTTTAGGTTAAACACCTCTAAAGACTTGCAATTATAAGTGGAATATTTGGCATGGATAAATTTCCAAGAGGTTTATCTAGCTTAGGGTGCTTCATGATGGGATGCTAGTGGCACATAGCAACTAACGGTAGGGAGCAAGGATCAATCTATAATGGATCCATTTGTCAAGTTTAATAGCACAAAAGTTTTTAACTCTATCGGAGAGATCAAAGATATGTTATACCATAGCAACACAAGTGGCAAACCTTACATAAAACCTCCTAGAGATATGGTATCTTTGCATGAATTAGATGAAAGATTGACAATTGACTGACAGACAAAAAGGAGAGGCATGCCATTGTATGAACCTCTAGAAGGTTCAAGTGGCCCCTTAAGTGTATTCAGAACTAACCATAATAAGAACAGTGTTACATCTATAAGCAATACCAAATCCATTGTCACCTCATCATTCTTATGCACATGTAGAGAGCATGCCAACTTACCTTGGATAGAGGAAGAAAGGAACATAGTGGCGACTAAAGTTCCGATGTGGGATCGAAGGGAGGTTGCAGCTGATGCTGATGTAAACAGCCTTGCTCTCCTTCAATGCAATGGAGATGGCAGTACTAATCCGTTCGTGTGCATCCTCTAGGTTGTTCACCACTGCCTATGACATATAAAAACGAGATCATAACATAGGAAAGATTTACATCAAAATGCGCATATAGATATTTTTGCCTTTTCCCTCTGTTTGAATAGAAAATCTTACGGTTTGAAGCACTGAAATCATTTGCCAAATATGTTTGGGTTGACTTTCCATGAAGGTACAAATGTTCAAGTACATGTATGCCCCAGATTCAGATGCATGATAATACACGACCCAGTCTAACTTAGAAGTACAAAAGTAATGACTCATCAAGAAAAAAATAATTGATGCACCAAACATTGTAAAAGTTCTCCTTGAAATTGTTAAATGTAATTGCTACATGCAAATAATGTAATCTTCAAGAACATATATGTCATAGCCAACCAAGATAATAAACAAAAGTTTACTACTATTGAAACTCACAGAGAGAAAAGGAAATTATCGTGCAAAAAGGGTAATGACCCTATATTCATGTAGAATCCCACTTTAGAATAGAAAAGCCAATGGAAGTAAACAATTATTGTATCTTGGTCTAAGAAAGCCTATTTTAAGCTTGCAACCTTTGCAATACGATTGGCCGATTGCAACAAAGATGAACTATATCATAAATGCATTGGTGTACACTGACCAGATACATATGCAAATAAATTCATGGAAGCAAGGTGAATTCCTTGTAGTAATGAACCTTCCACTGATACTGGATCAAAGGCACCATCGGTGGATTTACCTTCATAATACATGCTTGGAGCTACTATAGGCACCAAATTAATATTCAGAGAACAACTTTATCTTAAAGAACCATTTTTTTAGAATTGTAAACTCAATCATCAATCCTAACTACAACCCCCTAGAAGGCCAGAACAAACAGCTAGCAGTCTTCCTGTAAACCCCATCAGTGAGACTAACGAAACAAACATCATAACATAAAAAAACAAAAGTTATAGTTAATTAACAAGTATCAGGCTCCATAGATTCTAGCATTCTTGCAACCCAACAATACAGAAAAGTAGCATCATCTCATATGATCCAAAGGAAACAAATGATTATGTTAGGATAATATGAGATTGAAAAATTGTATTATAAGTTCATACTAGTGTTGGACCGAACACAATAATCAACTATTGACACATAAACCCAAAACTCCTAGGCTACCGGACACAAAGGAATAAATAAGCCAATATGTTGGAAAGGACTCTTACAACAGAAAACCACCAATGAAACATGTTAGAAAAGGTATACTGCAAATTATATCACAAATTCAGTTTAAATCCCCCCCCCCCCCCCCCCAACAAAAAAAACTCAAGGCAAAGTAATTTACCTCGAAACAAGTAACATTTTTTCAACTGCCATCCTCCTTACAGGTTACTACAACCATACCCAAACACTAAGAAATTACGGTATAAAAATCCAAGCTCTTTACCTCATTACCATGCGTACAAACAAAAGGGTAAACAACAATCCTACTTGCAAACTCATGCTAAAATGGTAAAACCTAATACTCCAAACTTTAGAATAAATGGTGGAGAAGAAGAAGATTACCTGATAGCAAGTAACAGCCTGGAAGCACCTGAGCTCCTGCGTGAAATCGGGTAGCCCGAAGGCATCATGTAGGATGTGATTGCTCCCATAGTCATTGCTGTTGGGGCCCCAATGATGCACACGATGGGTAGGTTCTCATTGAATGCCCCAATGATGGCGTTGATGGCGCTAAGCCTGCCGACGGTGAAGGTGACCATGCAAGCGCTGACCCCGCCATTGTGCGTGTAGCCATATCCGTCAGCAGCGTACGCTGCATTGAGCTCGTTGCAGCACCCGACAAGGTGCACCCCCAGCTCGGCCTCGAGCTCGTCGAGCAGAGAGTGAGGTTTAGGTCCCTAGGCACAGTGAAGATGTTCCTGGGCCCCGACCTTGGCCAAGCGCCACATGAGGTTGTAGCCTAGGGTAGCCACCCACGGCGAGGTAGCGGCAGGGCCGGGGGCGCCGCATCGACGGTGGATGGCAACAAGCCGATGGTTGTGTCCAAGGAGGCTTGGAAGTTGGCGCAAGGTTCTTCGGGAAAAGTTAGTTGCTTTCTTGGTGTGTCAGCCTGTCGGACAGTTGGAGGCTATTGGAAGAATGGTCGAGCTGCGCCTCCGCACGCTACTCATGCCCTCGTCCTGATCGTCGACGGTGGGAGGAGGAGGAGGAGGCGAAGGGCGAGGAAGCGCGTCTGTGCAGCTAGAGCGGTGTGGCAAGCCGCGCCTCACGGGACACCCCTCAGCCTCGGCGGTTTCAAGGAGAACGAGGCAACTGAGAGAAGTAGAGAGAAGGGGTGGTTAGATCGTGAGTGGCAGAGGGGAAGGGAGTGCGTGAGATGGACAACTTAGATCATATTGGTTAGATCGACTGTGGAGAGAAAAAGGGAGAATGGACGATGACCACTAACTCTTAATTTATAATAGTAAAGATAAAGATGTAACATCTCAGTCAAATAATGACCTGGAATGCTACCAATCTAGAAATAAACAAGGATAAACTAACTACGCCAAACACAAAAGAATTCGGCAGAACCTCCCCTGTATTGTAGTTAGACAAAGGTTGCAACAAGCATAAATAGAAGAAATGAATGACCTCAAGAATATAATAAAATTTAAGCAAAATGGTTTAAGGTTTCTAAAGCATTCATAGTTATAACAATTAAATAAAGAAGAGAAACATCATAAAAGAATTATAATCCTCTATTACAATTTAAATCCGACAATCAATAATCCTTTACTACTTAAGTAATTTAAGCAAGTAGCATTTTATTTTCTTTCCTCTTCCATTGTGGATAGACTGTGCAAAGTGCCAATACTAATCGGTTCTTTTCCCCATGCATGCCGATCTCATAATAGTACCTAAAAAAACACAACAACAGTAAGAGTGAGTTCAATGACTTAGCAAATATAATAGATAGTAACAAGTACATTTATAAACATCACTTCACAAATCCATCCATCAACCATATAAACAAGCCATGCTGTGTAAGATGAACAAAAATCTCTTTATCTCTTTCTCTTTTGCATATTACTGGTAATGCAAAGTGTGCATCCGTCGATGCATACCCATGCCTGTACCACCTGGTACAGGGACCAATTGCCCATACTCCACAAGTATGGGGACCTTTAGCCCGTCATATCATCAACATGACGGGGACCTCGGCGCTTAGTCATCTCGTGAGAAAACGGGGAATGTGCATAAGGTGCCACCCCTGGGATCTGTCCTCCACATGAATAATAATTATAATATTTGTTAAGATACCAGTAGCGAACCTTTTCCCAAATAAAAACAAATACGAACTAGTAAATTCGTCTATCTCGGTTCCAATTCCCAAATCCTACAGGTCATCCCGCCTACCTCTGTGGACAGTCAACTTCAAAAATTCATATCTATTGGTACAGGAGTTCGAATAGGGTGTTCTTTGACTTTTTGAAAAGATAATTAAATTATCTAACTAAACCTAGTTGGTGAGCCTCCCTGATTTGGCCATGTTCTTCCCGCACCATCCAATTTTCTAAAACATCAGTTTCACGTCAGGTTCTCTAGACAGAGCACTAAAAATGCCATAACTTCCAGCCCGAGTGACCGAATCATAATTCCTTGACCTTCCTGGAAAGCTAAGACAATTATATACAACTTTCATAACATGCAGATCCTCTGATTCACCCGTTTTCTAATCGCCCAATCCGATCTACCAAAATCTGACAGAAATCTCCCGATCTGCAGAATAGTCTTACAAGAAAAATCATAACTTCTACTACAAGGGTCCGATCGATGCGTTCTAGCACTTAATGGAAAGATAACGACGTCCTCTACAACTCTCTAGGAGAAGTCCATATCTGAATCCCCACGAAACTACCCCAAAACAGCCGTCCAACAAAATCTGCCCTAGTAGTTCAGAATACCGACATTGAAACAACTAGCAAAAAGATGCCTCCAATTGGGGAACAACGGGGATTACCTTTGACGAATCGCTGTAGACTACAATGAACGCCCTACAAACTCCTCCTCTTCTCTTCCCTTCCTCCGGATCGAATTGCCTTGCGCTTCAACGGGGAAGGGGAAGGGGCTGCTGGAGGGGGCGCACAAGGGGGCAGGGTGGGGCGGCACAATGGGGCAGGGAAGGGCGGCAAGGGTTGGAGGGGGTGGGCGCCTCCCCCATCTAGGCCAGATTTCCCCTGGGCCAAGGCCCAGGCCCAGGTTGCCTGGAAAAATTCAGAAAACCCCCCAAAAACTCGTTATTTCACTCTTTCCTTTACGGTCCCTCTCTACAAACAACAATTACTAATCGATAGACTTTTGTGGTATTACACTCTACCCTCTTTGAATAGAATTCGACCCCGAATTCTTTCCGTGCTTACGCTAAGGATTAATCACAACTAAACTTAATCATACAACACACACCTGTTGTAAATAATTCTGGATATTGCTCACGCATGCGAGTCTCCAGTTCCCTAGTGGCCTCCCTTTCGGTCTGCTGCGACCAGAGCTCCTTGACATACTTTAGAGTTTTATTCCTCAATGCCTTTTTTGATCTTTCCAGAATTCATACTGCCTTGGACTCAAAGGACAGATCTTGCTCAAGTATTAATGGTTCCAGTGTAATATGAAGCTCCGGATCTCGCAGGTACTTCCTCAACATAGACACGTGAAACACGTTATGCACCCCACGCATAGACTCTGGAAGGTCCAAGCGATACACCAACCTCCCAATCCGAGCTAGGATCGTGAAAGGCCCAACGTACCTCGGGCTAAGCTTCCCTTTAGTACCAAACCTCACCACACCCTTGGTGGGAGATACTTTCAAAAGCACTTGATCTCCCTTTTCAAATTCCAGATCCCTTCTTCTCACATCAGCATAGCTTTTCTGCCTGCTCTGGGTGACCAACAGATTCTGCCTCACCAAGGCCACTCGCTCAACTGTCTTCTGGACCCAATCCGAACCCAAGACTACCTTCTTACCCATCGCTTCCCAGCAAAGGGGCGACCTGCATTTACGGCCGTACAACACTTCGAATGGTGCAGCTTTGATACTTGAATGGTAGCTGTTATTATAAGCGAACTCCGCCAAAGGCAGCTGGTCTTCCCAACTACCCTTCCAAGACAACACACATGATCTCAATATATCCTCTAGGGCCTGAATGGTGCGCTCCGACTGTCCATCTGTCTGTGGATGAAATGCCGTACTCAGGCAGAGCTGGGTGCCCAATGCATTCTGCAAACTCTCCTAGAACTTGAAGACAAACTTGGCGTCTCTGTCAGAAATTATGGTCTTTGGCACACCATGAAGTCTCACAATCTCTTGCACATAAATAGGAGCCAAATCGCTTGCTGAGCTGGTCGTGTGGACAGGAATGAAGTGCGCTGACTTGCTGAATCGATCAACTATCACCCCTAGTTATTAAAACCGGATCGGACCGGCAGTTCAACCGAAAAAAACCAGAACCGAGCTCTAGACCGGTTTGGTTTTATTGTTGGATCGCCTGCGCAGTTGAGCCGGATTGAACCGGAAAAAACCGGGTTGAACCGCCGGTTCTGTATAAAACCGGAGAAAAAACCGGCCGGTTGGACCAGAGATGTGTTTAGTGGGAAAATATGCATGAGACACGGCTCGAACCCACAACCTCCTGTGACACCCACCTCATGGACTAGCTCTGATAACCAAGTGAGCAAGTTAGATGTTATGATATATAAGAAACTTACTATATTTTTAAGTTATATTGAACCACCGATTGGACCGGTAAACCACCGGTTGAACCGATGAACCGGTGAACCGGAAGGTCGATCGGTTCAATGATTGGTCCGTCGTTAATAACTACGCTATCACCCAAACCGCATCCTTACCTCGCGGTGACCGAGGCAACGCAACCACAAAATCCATAGAAATATCATCCCAAGGCCATTGAGGGACCTCTAATGGCTGCAACAACCTTGCTGGTCTTTTATGCTCTGCTTTTACTTGCTGACAAACACCACAAGAGGCCACATAATTAGCTATATCCACTTTCATCCGTTTCCACCAGAGATTTTGTTTCAAATCACGGTACATCTTTGTCTCTCCTGGATGAACAGTATATGGGGTGCGGTGTGCTTCTCTCAATATATCACCTTTAACCTCCGCTTTCTGTGGCACACAGAGGTGTCCCTTAAAACGCATTGCACCAGACTCATCCAAATTGAAATCCCCTTCCTTGCCCATCGCTATACGCTTCCTGACTCTTTGCAGTAACTGATCATGTTGTTGTGCTTCCCGCACATGCTCTGGAATGGCTAACTCTAAGATCAACTGCATCTCCACCCGTGCCGTGCCCGCATAACAATAAGATATCCCCATACGGTCAAAATCAGCAATTAGACAATCCAGAGTTGCAGGCATCGCCTTGCGACTAAGTGCATCACCCATCACATTGGCCTTACCTGGGTGATACTGAATGGTGAGATCGTAATCCTTAATCAACTCCAGCCATCTGCGTTGCCTCAAATTCAGATCCTTCTGGGTAAAAATATACTAAGACTCTTGTGATCAATGAACACATCACAGGACTCACCATAAAGGTAGTGCCTCCAAAGTTTCAACGCAAACACAACGGCGGCCAACTCTAGATCATGGGTTGGATAATTCTGCTCATGCTTCTTCAGTTTCCTCGATGCATAAGCTATAACCTTACCATCCTACATGAGAACACATCCCAGTCCAACTCGTGAAGCCTCGGAGAAAACCGTGAAACGCTTCCCTGGTTCCGGAACAGTGAGAACAGGAGCGGTCACCAGCCTTTCCTTCAAAAATCTGAAAACTACGCTCACAATCATCATCCCACTGAAACCTCACATCCTTTTGTGTGAGCCTTGATAAAGGCTTGGCAATGATGGAGAAATCTTGTACAAATCGTCGATAGTAACCTACCATCCCAAGGAAGCTTCTCACCTCTTTGACATTAGTCGACCTTTCCCACTCTACCACTGTGGAAACTTTACTTGGATCAACTGATACCCCCTTATCACTGATGGTATGCCCCAAGAATCCCACTTGAGACACCCAGAACTCACATTTTTTTTAACTTAGCAAAGAACTTATGCTCTCTTAATGTTTTCAATACAAGCCTCAGATGTCGTCCATGATCAACTTCAGTCTTTGAGTAAATCAGAATATCATCAATAAAGACTACTACGAAGTTGTAACATCCGGTTTTTCTGAGATTTTTAAAGCCTGGATTTCAAAAATGAATTTCCTGGAATTTTCTGAAATTAATTGAAGCTTCAAATGAATTTTCAAAGTTTTAAATGATTTAATGTGATTAAAATAAACATTAACATAAGTGGAAAACATTTTATTTGAGTTCCTTGTGTCACAAGGAATTTTCTGGTATTTTTGGTGAATTTTCCGGATTTATTTGCTATTTTCTAGAGCTTTTAGAAGTTTATTTGAATTTCTGGAAAAAGAAAAGAAAAGAAAATAATCCCCGCCGCCCGATCACCCTCTCCCCTCCACGCGTCAACCATCCCGCCGCCGCCGCCGCCGCCGCCGCGCACAGTTCCAGCCGCGCTTCGCCGCTCGATCCGCTCACGCCACGCTGTCGCAGATTCATGGCCGACGCTGGCGGCGCACCACTGCGCGCCGCCCTCACCTCGCCTCGGCGCCGACGCGCGCGCGCGCGATCGCAGCCGCCCGCCCGCGCTGCGCGAACCCTAACCATAAACCTAACTAATCCCACCGTCCGATCTCGCCGCGTGGCCCAATCCTAGCCGTCTAAACCGTCGCGTCCGCGCTGCCGCCAGAATCGATCCGAGCTCCTCGGTTCGCGTGATAAACACGAACACTCGCCTCGGTTCGCGTGCCTCGTCGCCGCCGCCGCCGCCGCCCTCGCGCCGCTGCCGCCGAGCCGTTCGCGCCGCGCTCGCGCCGCCGCCGCTCGAGGTCGCCGGAGCGATGTCGCCGCCGCCGCCGCCGTGAGCTCCGCGCCGCGCCGCGTCGCCGCGCCGCCTCCGCCGCTCGCGCCGCCGCGCCTGCGCGCCTCGCGCGGCTGCGCCGCCATGCGACCGTCGCCTCGCGCGCCGCACCGCCACGCTGCCGATCCGCCCTCCGCGCCCGACCACGCGCCGCCCGCGGCTGCGATCCGCGCTTCGCCGCGCGCGCGCGCAGCGCCGCGCGCGGCGAGCCGCCACGCTGCCGCCGATCCGCCGTGCCGCCGCGTCGCGCGCGCGATCCTCGCTGCCGCTTCGATCGAGCCGAGGGCTCGAATCGCCGCGCGTGTCGCCTCCCGCCGCCGGATCTCGCCGACGCCGCCGCGCCGAGCCGCCACTCAGCCTTAGCCACGTGGCGGCACCAGGCGCGTGCCACGCCGGCCCTAGCCACGTGGCACGACACGTGGCATGCCACGCCGCCGCCACGCCGCCCTAGCCGCCTCCCGAGCCACGTGGCGGCCGCGTCGCCACCGCCACGCAGGCGATGCGCCACGTGGCGGATATGCTTCCGCCACGCCGGCATGCCCCCGCGTCGGCCGCCGCCCCGCATGCATCGTTACGTGGACCGAGTCCACGGTGAACTCGAATTTGGTGCACCGGTTCACAAAGACAAGAGCCTTTTTCAATTTTCCCGAATTAATTTTGAATTAATTTTTCGAGCCCGTTCTCCTCCGTCCTAGCTCCGATTGACCCCGTTCTTTTTTCTAAATTCATCTAAAATCGAGCTCTAGCTGTTGGTTCTGGTTTTGTGAGTTTTTGAGTTCTTTTGCTTGTCATTTTATGTGTTTCTTTGTTTCCGGTCGCTTTCTCTCTCGTTAGATTCGGATTCCGGAGGAGCAGGTTTCGCACCAGAAGACCAGGAGTACCCCGCTGAGCATAACGAAGGCAAGTCGTGTCCCTTGATCATGTTGAACCTAATTTTACAAACTATTATTTAATTATTTTGCTTTAAATTACATTGCATTGCTATTTTTATTAAAACCGTTGCACAGGTAGTTATCGTCCCAATTGCAATTATACCTCCTTGACACTTTGAAATACCATAATGCCTTTGTCACCATATGTTGGAAAATTTATTAGTGATGCTAGTTAATTTATCACATGGGTTGGTACGATTAGATTGCTTAGCCTGTTTATATTTACGATTGATCTCCTCACACCTGTTAAATTATTAATTTGACTTAATGATATATGGAACTGTGGTTGGTGCCACGTGTATTAAAATTTGTGCCACGTCATTGGTGTGACGTTGGCTTGGTTATACAAATTGGTTTTGCACTCGGGCGAGTGATCGTGCAGTAAAGGGGGAAGTACAGTTGTACTTTGGGGGATGTGGTAGTCTCGCCCGGGTAATACTAAGGACTTAACTTTGTGCGCCATTGATCTGAGCTTAATCGTGCAAACCACATGTCTATTATGGGATGGACCTGGCTGATTAATTTGTAATATTTCAATTCAATTCTGCCATTGTGATGGACATGGTTGCTGATTTCCATGTGGCGCAAGGGGTGTGATGATGAAACCTAGCGGGCAGGATTGGGTTGAGGTAGAGCATTGTAAAGGCCTTGTTGTGATTTTCTTAGGCCTAGGCTAATCACATCGTGTGGGTACAGTTGTGCAACCTCTGCAGAGTGTAAAACTATTCGAATAGCCGCGTCCTCGGTCATGGATGGTGCTCGGGATTTCACACGAGGGTTAGTGTTTCATTTATAACTTGGTGGTTTATGTTGGGAGTGGACAGTAGTTCATCGTTGGTTTAACTTGTGAATTGGTGTTCACAAGTGGTTCATGTTTATCCCTTTGATTATCTATTATTACTGCTTTTGCTTAACTTTCGCTTTCAAGTTATTTAATATATTTCATCAATAAATGCCTTTATGCAAATTAACCTTTCAGCCTTCCTTTGGTAAGCCTTGCATATTATATTGCATTTATTGTTACAAACGACTTCATCGAGTACCAATGTACTCACGGCTTTACGCCTATGTTGCTCGATTGAGGGAGAGGAGTACTATCGCCAGGAGGTGCGGAAGGAGAGTACTACGACGACTTCACGGATTAGGCTTCGTTCCCACTCGATAGCCTGTGGCTTGTCGATTGGTCGCTACGCTTTATTTTGGATTTCATTGCTATTTTGTTAAGCCCTTCCGCTAGAGATATTGTAAGCTTGGCCATAAGGTCGCACTTTGATATTTTATCGATATTCTAGTCTTCCCTTATTATTGTCGTGTGTATGACCGTGATGACATCTATGTTCGATCGTGTGCACTAGCGTGATCCTCGACTAGTGCGCTTTACAGAGAGACCGAATTTGCATATTCGGTCTCGACAGAGATGGTATCGAGCCATATCGATCAGAGGACTAAGCCCTAGTTAAATTGGTCGTAGCCCAAAAATATATTTTCTAAATCAAACCAACTAAACTTGATAATTAGTAATATCTCTATCTTCTTACCTCATTCTTAAGGATTCTTGTCTCTCGCCCCAACTCTTGCAAAATTCGTTTTTCTTAAAGTTATAAACCGATCTTCCCTTTATAAATGCATTAGATGTCCCAAGCTTCTTACAGCCCGACAGGAGGATGGAGGTCACTTCTACGCGTTCTGTTACGGAGCCTCGGATTTAAGAGATCGCCTGTCTACCTCACCAAGGATGAAAAGCAAAAGGTCAACGATCGAGAGCATCTCGTGCTATACTTCACCACCCGAGTCGGCAAGCGGTGCTACATCACGCTTTCAAGAACACCGGTGCGGTGGGAGATGTCAAGACGGGGAGTTGCGCACAAAGCCATCCGCCGACTTTGCAAGCTATACAAGATCAACATGGCCGACTCGTCCGGAAGTTCAAGGAGCAAGACGGAGCCACCGAGACTACGAGAGCGATGCGGGAGGAGCCCGCCGCGAGCGCCAAGACCTCTACCGTCGCCTACACCGCCGAGTCCAGAGGAGAGACGTCAGATCACCGAGATCGTCGCGCCTACCTCGGTCGGTTCACTCCACGCCCATCGAGAGCGATCACCGCCGATCCGCAACTCGTGGGTTGTCTACAATGATTCGAGGACGATAGCAAGATACCCTATTTGTCGTGACCCGAGTGGGAGCCTTGAGTAGATAGTGCGAGTAGACACGTTGGATTTTATTTGCGCTTGTGTGCGATGTGAGCTGCAAATATTGCCCTAAAAGCATTATATTGCGATCATGTCAAATCTTTTATTGGAGTTTATTTTTGTTCGCTTAGTTAGCCTTTTGGCTAAGTGTTTGTTTAGTTAGGTCTCCATTAAGCAAAACCCCTTAGACGCATTTACCTCTTATCTATGCTTTTCCTCTCGCCTTTCACCTTTGGTCATCAGCGATTGTTTTCTTTTGAGCAAGATGGTTGATACCAGAACTCCACCAAGCAACTGGGGAACCAGACCTGAGAACGAAGCGCGCGCCGCTGCCACTGCCTTGGATCCGCACTCGATCGATTCTTGATGGCCTGCATACGATGATGCAGACTATGATGCGGTATGCGAGACTATGATGCAAATGCAGCACCAGAGCCGCACCACCGCCAAAGACATCGTCAGCAGACCAGCTATGCAGAGTTTATGAGGACGAGACCACCCGCTTTCTCCAGTTCATCGAGCCTTTGAGGCCGACGATCGGGTCCGTTCGCTTGAGAAGAAACTGAACTTGGCTCGGCAATCGACAGGAGAAGGTTTTGTATGCAAGACATCGCCTTGAGGGACCAGCAGCAGAGTGGTGGAGAACCATCGGCCGCCCATGAGGATCGGCATAATATCACCGGAAGGAATTCGCAAAGGCTTTCCACACCGCTCATGTCATGGAGGGAGTGGTTGAGATGAAGAAGGATGAGTTTCGAGAATTCCAAAGAGAGGAACTCGCCGGTGAGTGAATATCTCAATAAATTCACTCAGCTTGGCTCGCTTCGCGCTGAGGATGTAGCGGATGCATGCAGTCGTAAGAGGTTCAAGAAAGGCTTGAACCCAGCTTTGAAGGTGCAAGTCGTAGGCAACGACTATGCCAGTTTCCAGCAGTTGGTGGATAAGGCCATACTCATCGAGGAGAGTCGCCGCGAGCTCGAGGAGTCTCGCAAGAGGAGGTTGATCCAGCAGGGATCACAGTCACACCAGTCTCAGAGGCCTCGTTTTGGTTCCTACCAGCCTGCACGAGCGCCACAGCAGCAGCAGCAGCAGATCCTCGTGGTTTCTGACCCGGCTGCATACACGCGCTGGGCTGATCAGACAGACGGCGTCTAGTGGTTCCAGTGGACAGCAGCAGCAGCAGAAGAGTAATAATCCAGCAGCATCCATCACTTGCTTCAAGTGTCATGAAGTGGGACACTATGCTAGCAAGTGCCCTCAGAGGCAGGCCCCGACACCAGTTCGCTTTGACTTGGGAGCCACACCCGGTCGTACCCCTACCCCGGGAGCAGGACGAGGAGCACCCCCGGCCTCAGGACAGGCCAGCAGGACGCCGGTGGTGAGAGGTCAGGTGAACCACGTCACCGCAGAGGATGCCTGAGCAGCGCCGTGATGTTGTGATCGATGCGTTTCGTACATTCGATTCGCCACCGTTTTATTTGATTCTGGAGCTTCGCATTCGTTTGTTTCTCGGAGTTTTGCTTTAAAGCAACAATTGAAAATCTGTTGCTCTTGGATCTGCTTCTTAATCCAATCCCGGATCGAGTTGAGGTCCAACCTAGGTTGTCCAGGAGTTAGGATAACCATTCAGGGAGTTGAGTTCAGGGCCGACCTGATTTTGTTGGATATGCAGTCCCTAGATGTAATTTTGGGAATGGATTGGCTTGAATGCAGCAGTGTTTAGATTGTGGAGCAGAGCGGTGACCTTAACCAATTCAGATGGAGTTAAGGTGCGATTCGCAGCTGAGTGCCACGAGCGCTACCATGATTTGCCAGAGTAAGGTAATCCAGTTGGAGGGTGTACCAGTTGTCGGAGAGTACCCCGACGTGTTTCCAGATGATCTTCCAGGTATGCCACCAGAGAGGGAGGTTGAGTTTCTGATTGAGCTTGTGCCAGGTACCGCTCCGATTTCCAAGAGACCCTATCGGATGCCAGCCAATGATTTAGCAGAGTTGAAGAAGCAAATTCAGGAACTGTTGGATAAGGGTTACATCAGACCGAGTTCGTCCCCGTGGGGAGCGCCAATGTTGTTTGTCAAGAAGAAGGATGGTAGTCAGCGCATGTGTGTGGACTACAGAGCACTTAATGAGGTCACCATCAAAAATAAGTACCCTCTGCCCAGGATCGATGACCTGTTTGACCAGCTTAAGGGAGCAAGAGTGTTCTCCAAGATTGATTTGAGATCAGGATATCATCAGATGAGGATACGTAAGGAGGACATACCCAAGAAAATTTTCTCGACTCGTTATGGTCTATACGAGTTCACAAAGTGATGTCATTTGGTTTGACTAATGCTCCAGCATATTTCATGTATTTGATGAATAAGGTGTTTATGGAATATTTGGACAAGTTTGTCGTTGTTTTCATTGACGACATTTTGATATATTCCAAGAATGAGGAGGAACATCAGGAGCACTTGAGGTTAGCATTGCAGAAATTGAGGGATAATCAGTTGTATGCAAAGTTCAGCAAATGTGAGTTTTGGATGAAGAAAGTCGCCTTTCTAGGGCATGTGTTGACAGCAGAAGGAGTCGCAGTTGACCCAGGGAAAGTAAGTGATGTTTTGGATTGGCAGTCACCCACTTCAGTTACCCAGGTCAGGAGTTTTCTGGGTATGGCAGGATACTACCGTCGCTTTATTGAGGGATTTTCCAGTGTGGCCAGACCCCTCACGCAGTTGCTCAAAAAGGAAAAGAAATTCACTTGGACGCCAGAGTGCGAGAAAAGTTTTCAGAAACTTAAGGAGAGTTTGACCACAGCCCGGTGCTTGTGTTGCTCGATATAAACAAGGATTTTGAGATATTTTGCGATGCTTGCGCAAAGGTTTGGGTTGTGTCTTGATGCAAGACAAGAGAGTGGTAGCCTATGCCTCACGCCGCTTGAGACCGCATGAGGAGAACTACCCTACCCATGATTTGGAGTTGGCACCGTAGTGCATGCTTTAAAGATTTGGCGTCATTATCGATGGGTAATGATGTGAGGTTTACACGGATCATAAGAGTCCAAATATATCTTTACCTACCCGAGCTCAACCTCGAGCAGAGGAGGTGGTTAGAGCTGATAAAGGATTATAATGTGGGCATACATTATCATCCCGGAAAAGCTAATGTTGTTGCAGATGCCTTGAGCGAAAGGTATACTACAATTCGGTGATGGTTCGAGAGAGTCACCACTTTGCATGAGGAATTTGAAGCTTAACCTTGAGTTGGTTGAGCTGTGATTTTTGGCGGCTATGGAGATGCAAATACTTTGATGGTCGATTCGCGTGCTCAATCGGATGATGAGGCATTTCAATGGATCAAAAGAATTTAAGTGAAGGTAAAGAGTCGATTTTCGTGGATGATCAGGATCCTTGTGGTTCAAGCAACGTTTGTGTGTGCCCAACAAGCAAGAACTAAAGGATGTGTTATTAAAAGAGGCTCATGAGTCATCAGATTCGATTCATCCAGCAGTACCAAGATGTACCAAGACATTAAGGATAAGTATTGGTGGCCAAGCATGAAGCGTGAGATCGCCGAGTATGTAGCCCTTTGTGATGTTTGTCGAGAGTAAAGGCAGAGCACCGAGACCGCAGGTTTGCTACACCATTAAAAGTCCCCGAGTGGAAGTGGGAAGAAATTGGTATGGACTTTATAGTCGGTTGCCTAAAACCAAAGAGGGTCATGATTCGATTTGGGTCATTGTGGACCGTTTGACTAAGGTTGCTCATTTCATTCCGCTTAAAACGACTTACAAGTGGTGACAAATTGGCGAGCTATATATGTCCGAGATTGTCGGTTTGCATGGTGTGCCCAAGAAGATTGTGTCGATCGTGGATCGCAGCTTCACCTCTCGGTTTTGGGGAGTTTCCATAAGGCTATGGGAACTCACCGAATTTCAAGACAGATATCACCCCAGCATGATGGTCGACAGAGCGAGTTAATCAGATTCTAGAGGACATGTTGAGAGCCCGTGTGCTCGATCATGGGTCTAAGTGGGACAATTGTTTACCCTTTGCGAGTTCTCATACAACAACGATTATCGTGCCGCTTTGCGAGATGTCACCGCTTGAGGCATTATATGGCAGAAATGCAGGACCCTCTCAATTGGAAAGAGACGGGGAAGGTCGTTTTTGGCCCGCATCGCTTGAAAGAAGCCGAGGATAAGGTCCGCTTGATTCAGAAAGGTTGAAAGCTGCCTGTGCCGCAGACAAAAAGCTATGCAGATACTAGACGCCGAGCCGAGTTTTGAGCCGATGATTTTGTGTATTCGAGGATCACACCATTCAAAGGTGTGAAGAGATTTCAGCTAAAGGGAAGCTTGCACCAAGATATGTGGGTCCGCTCGAGATTCTCAAACGCAGGGAGAGGTTGCTTATCGCTTGAGCTACTCGCATCTTTCGATGGGGTACATGACGTCTTTCATGTGTCCCAATCAAGAAGTGCTGCGCACTGCAGGAGGTTGTGCCGCTTGAGGCCGTTGACTGCAGGAGGATCTCATACAAAGAGCACCCTACCAAAATCTTGGAAGTGTCGAGCGAGTCACCGGAATAAAGCGGTCCGTTTTGCAAAGTTCGTGGAGCAACCATTCGAGGAGGAAGCCACCTGGAGCGCGAGGAGGATCTCGAGCGAGTTTCCAACCTATTCTCTTAGTTGGCCCGATCTCGGGTCGAGATCTCGTTTAAGGGGTAAGGTTTGTAACATCCGGTTTTTCGAGATTTTTAAAGCCCGGATTTCAAAATGAATTTCTGGAATTTTCTGAAATTAATTGAAGCTTCAAATGAATTTTCAAAGTTTTAAATGATTTAATGTGATTAAAATAAACATTAACATAAGTGGAAAACATTTTATTTGAGTTCCTTGTGTCACAAGGAATTTTCGATATTTTGGTGAATTTTCCGATTTATTTGCTATTTTCTAGAGCTTTTAGAAGTTTATTTGAATTTCTCGAAAAGAAAAGAAAAGAAAATAATCCCGCCGCCCGATCACCCTCTCCTCCACGCTTCAACCATCCCGCCGCCGCCGCCGCCACACGATTCCGCAAGACCGCTCGCCCCGCTCGATCCGCGCCGCGCCACGCGTCGTCGCAGATCCATACCGCGCGCGGCACCAGCCAACGCCCGCCCTCACCTCGCCTCGGCGCCGCCGACGCACGCGCGATCGCAGCCGTCGCCCGCGCCGCGCGAACCCTAACCCTAAACCTAACTAATCCCACCGTCCGATCTCGCCGCGTGGCCCAATCCTAGCCGTCTAAACCCGTCGCGTCCGCGCTGCCGCCAGAATCGATCCGAGCTCCTCGGTTCGCGTGATAAACACGAACACTCGCCTCGGTTCGCGTGCCTCGCCGCCGCCGCCGCCGCGCCGCCCTCGCGCCGCCGCCGTCGCTGGCCGTTCGCGCCGCCGCCCGCGCGCCGCCGCCGTCGCCGGTCGCCGGAGCGCAGTCGCCGCCGCGCCGCCGCGGTGAGCTCCGCGCCGATTCTGCCGCGTCGCCGCGTCGCCTGCCGCCGCCGCCGCCGCTCGCCTCGCCTCGCCTCGGCGCGGCTGCGCCGCGCGCGCCGCGACCCGTCGCCGCGCGCGCGCCGCCCGCCACGCCGCCGATCCGCCCTCCGCGCCCGCCACGCGTCGCCCGCGCTGCGATCCGCGCTCGCCGCCGCGCCGCGCGCGCAGCGCCGCGACGCCAGCGCGGCGAGCCGCCACGCTGCCGCCGATCCGCCGTCGCCGCCGTCGCGCCGCGCGATCCCGCCGCCGCTTCGGATCGGAGCCGAGGCTCGAATCGCCGCGTGTCCGCCTCCCGCCGTCGGATCCGCTGACGCGCCGCGCCGAAAGCCGGCTCGGCCTAGCCACGTGGCAGCACCAGCGCGTGCCACGTCAGCCCTAGCCACGTGGCACGACACGTGGCATGCCACGTCAGCGCCACGTCAGCCCTAGCCGCCTCCCCCGAGCCACGTGGCAGCCACGCCGGTGCCACGCCGGCATGCGCCACGTGGCGGCATATATGCCGCCGCCACGCCGGCATGATGCCCGCGCGTCAGCCGCCGCCCCCGTGCACTGTTACGTGGACCGAGTCCACGGTGAACTCGGAATTTGGTGCACCGGGTTCACAGCACAGTAGCCTTTTTCAATTTTCCCGAATTAATTTTGAATTAATTTTCCGGGAGCCCGTTCTCCTCCGTCCTAGCTCCGATTGACCCCGTTCTTTTTTCTAAATTCATCTAAAATCGAGCTCTAGCTGTTGGTTCTGGTTTTGTGAGTTTTTGAGTTCTTTTGCTTGTCATTTTATGTGTTTCTTTGTTTCCGGTCGCTTTCTCTCGTTAGATTCGGATTCGGAGGAGCAGTTTCGCGCTGAAGACCAGAGTACCTCACGAGCATAACGAAGGCAAGTCGTGTCCCTTGATCATGTTGAACCTAATTTTACAAACTATTATTTAATTATTTTGCTTTAAATTACATTGCATTGCTATTTTTATTAAAACCGTTGCACAGGTAGTTATCGTCCCAATTGCAATTATACCTCCTTGACACTTTGAAATACCATAATGCCTTTGTCACCATATGTTGGAAAATTTATTAGTGATGCTAGTTAATTTATCACATGGGTTGGTACGATTAGATTGCTTAGCCTGTTTATATTTACGATTGATCTCCTCACACCTGTTAAATTATTAATTTGACTTAATGATATATGGAACTGTGGTTGGTGTCACGTGTATTAAAATTTGTGCCACGTCATTGGTGTGACGTTGGCTTGGTTATACAAATTGGTTTTGCACTCGGGCAGTGATCGTGCGATAAAGGGGGATGCGGTTGTACTTTGGGGATGTGGTAGTCTCGCCGGGTAATACTAAGGACTTAACTTTGTGCGCCATTGATCTGAGCTTAATCGTGCAAACCACATGTCTATTATGGGATGGACCTGGCTGATTAATTTGTAATATTTCAATTCAATTCTGCCATTGTGATGGACATGGTTGCTGATTTCCATGTGGCGCAAGGGGGGGTGTGATGCGAAACCCTAGCGGGCAGGATTGGGTTGAGGTAGAGCATTGTAAAGGCCTTGTTGTGATTTTCTTAGGCCTAGGCTAATCACATCGTGTGGGTACAGATTGTGCAACCTCTGCGAGTGTAAAACTATTCGAATAGCCGCGTCCTCGGTCATGGACAGTGCTCGGGGATTTCACACGAGGGTTAGTGTTTCATTTATAACTTGGTGGTTTATGTTGGGAGTGGACAGGTAGTTCACTGTTGGTTTAACTTGTGAATTGGTGTTCACAAGTGGTTCATGTTTATCCCTTTGATTATCTATTATTACTGTTTTCAGTTAACTTTCGCTTTCAAGTTATTTAATATATTTCATCAATAAATGCCTTTATGCAAATTAACCTTTCAGCCTTCCTTTGGTAAGCCTTGCATATTATATTGCATTTATTGTTACAAGCGACTTCTTCGAGTACCAATGTACTCACGGCTTTACGCCTATGTTGCTCGATTGAGGAGAGGAGTACTATCAGCAGGAGGTGCCAGAAGGAGAGTACTACGACGACTTCACGGATTAGGCTTCGTTCCCCACTCGATAGCCTGTGGCTTGTCGATTGGTCGCTACGCTTTATTTTGAATTTCCGCTGCTATTTTGTTAAGCCCTTCCGGCTAGAGATATTGTAAGCTTGGCCATAAGGTCGTACCTTTGATATTTTATCGATATTCTAGTCTTCCCTTATTATTGTCGTGTGTATGACTGTGATGACATCTATGTTCGACTGTGTGCACTAGCGTGATCCTGGACTAGTGCAGTTTACACAGAGAGACCGAATTTGCATATTCGGGTCTCGACAGAAGTCATCCAGATACTCATGCAACATCCTGTTCATTGTCTCCATGAAAGCAGTAGGGGCGTTCGTTAGTCCAAAAGACATAACTTTAAATTCAAAATGCCCATACCTTGTGGAGAATGCCGTCTTTTCAATATCCTCCTCTCGGATAGGAATCTGATTGTATCCCGACTGGAGATCAATCTTTAAGAATACCTTAGCCCCTCTCAACTGATCAAACAAATCTTCAATGCGGGGTAATGGATACTTGTTCTTGATGGTCAGTTGGTTGAGGACACGGTAATCAATGCACATGCGCCAACTTCCATCCTTCTTCTTAGTAAATAGCACAGGAGCTCCCCACGGGGACACACTGGGTCGAATAAGGTCTTTCGCTCTTAGATAATCCAACTGCTTCTTTAGTTCTTCCTGAAAAGGACGAGCCAAGCGATACGGGGTCATAGAAACCGGTCGTGCACCTAGCACTAAATCAATCCTGAACTCCACTAGACGCGGTGGAGGCGTCCCTGGTAACTCTGCTGGGAATACATCCAAGAATTCCTGAACCACTGGAATACTTTCTGCAACCAAAGAGGAATTCAATTTTTCCACTAGAGACAATAGAAATCCACTCTTTGCTGCCCTACTACCAGGATACAAACTAGCCAGCACACTAGGTGAAAAGGAGGGGGCACTACCCTGGAAAACTATTTCTTGGCCCGACGGCGCTTGTAGAGTTACTGTCTTCCAAAAGCATGATATAACAGCACGGTAACTATGCAACCAATCCATTCCCAAAATAACATCAAACGGCTCCATCCTGATAACCATCAAATTAGCAATAAAGTTCTCCCCATCTATAGTGAGCACACAACCCGGACAGACTGTGGAACTGGAAAGAATTCCTCCAAGCGAATTAACTAGAACAGACTGAGCTATTTGCTGCATACTCAAATTTGCCCGGCTAGCAAACTCTAAAGATGCAAAGGAAAAAGTATCCCTAGAGTCAAACAAAAGAAAAGCCCCCACTGAATCCACCAAAAGTGTACCTGACACCACATTGGGTTGACCCACCGACTCAGCAGTCGGCATGACGTAGGAGACTGAGGATAGGGCAGCTGGTGCCCCAACACCTGGGAATGGCGGTGCCACCGCTGCAGGAGGTGCTGAAGGCGTCACAGCTGGAAATAATGCCGCGGGGGAAGGCGGCCAAAAGTACCCTGGTGGCATCCCTCCAAGAGAAGGGTAGTGAGGCTGAGGCGGCACCCAAGGCTGAGTAGGAGCGGCTGCTAGCATCTGCACCGACCCTCGAGAAGAAGCCGCTGGTGCTGAAGATGAAGCTTGAACTGGTTTCTATTTAATGATACTGGCAGGGTTCCACTTACAAACCAATGCCTTGTGACCCTCCTGACCATAATGGCGACAAGCTCCAACCCAAGAACACTCTGAAGCACGATGACCATCCCCACACTTGAAGCATTTCATTCCCTGTCCTGGGGCCGGACGCATCATAGGAGCATTTGCTGAAGATTGAAAGGTAGATGATGCCTAGGGCTTGGTGAACATGGTCTTGAATGAATTTTGTGGACCTTTGAACCTCTTGGGAACTGGCTTCAGCGATGACCCACTAGCTCCTCCAAAACTCTTCTTCTGGCTGCCCTCCGAACCCTTAGAAACCATAGTACCTCCTGTACCTTGCAATCCTTCCCCAAGCTGCATCTCTAGCTCCATGCCCCTAGCTTGCTCCACCAAGGGGCCAAAATCACGGAGCTCCAAGGCCGCCAACACTTGGCGAAACTCCTGCCTGAGCCCTCTTCGAAACCTCTTGGCTTTCTCCACCTCATTGGTAGCCACAAATGGAACAAAGTGGATTAAGTTATTGAAACCCACTTCGTACTCTGACACTGACATCTTGCCCTGCCTGTAACTGTTCAATGACACTTCCATTCTTTCCACAAATGAAGTAGGGTAAAACCTCCTCCTGAATTGCTCCACAAATTCTTTCCAAGTCGCTGGTCCTTGGGCAGCGGTTCCTCCTGACAGGACTCCTTCCCACCAGATATCCGCTTGCCCCTTCAGCTGAAAGGCCACATACTGAACCCTCTGCTCTGAAGTCAAACCCAACACTCCCAAATGCCTCTCTATGTGCCGCAGCCAGTTTTGCTGCATCCACTGGCGTGCCCAATCCATCGAAGGTGTCCAACCTCAACGTATTCCACTAGTGCAAACCCATAGCACCCATCGCCGGTACTGCCGTCGGTACTGCCATGGGTGCGGCAATAGGTGCAGCTGGTGGAGTCTGGTTCCCCTGAACCACTGAAGCAACCTCTTCCTCTGATCCCACCGAACTGGCCTCCCACTGAGTGCTGACTTGAGCGTGGTCACACTGGCCTCGTCCGGCACCTTGCCGACCACGACCACGGCCCCTACCCCTTGCCATCTCTATAACACAATCAATTGCAGAGTCAAACATTAAGTACACAATCAATTATGATAATCGACAGAAACATAGATGCAATGCAAACCCCTTTCCCACCTACAGTGCTTAGTGTGTCAAATTTAATATTTTGTTAACCACGGACCTACAGCCCGCTCTGATACCAACTGTAACACCCCAATCAAGCAATGATCCGAAATGCTACCATTCTAGAAATAAACAAGGATAAACTAACTACGCCAAACACAAAAGAATTCGGCAGAACCTCCCCTGTATTGTAGTTCAAGACAAAGGTTGCAACAAGCATAAATAGAAGAAATGAATGACCTCAAGAATATAATAAAATTTAAGCAAAATGGTTTAAGGTTTCTAAAGCATTCATAGTTATAACAATTAAATAAAGAAGGGAAACATCATAAAAGAATTCTAATCCTCTATTACAATTTAAATCCGAGAATCAATAATCCTTTACTACTTAAGTAATTCAAGCAAGTAGCATTTTATTTTCTTTCCTCTTCTATTGTGGATAGACCGTGCAAAGTGCCAATACTAATCGGTTCTTTTCCTCATGCATGCCGATCTCATAATGGTACCTAAAAAAACACAACAATAACAGCAAGAGTGAGTCCAACGACTTAGCAGATATAATAGATAGTAACAAGTACATTTATAAACATCACTTCACAAATCTATCCATCAACCATATAAACAAGCCATGCTGTGCAAGATGATAAAAAATCTTTTTATCTCTTTCTCTTTTGCATTTTACCGGTAATGCAAAGTGTGCATCCGTCATCTCGTGACCAAGGCTTCAATAAATCAACATTATGCACATGTGTAAATGTCTCAATAAAATAAATCTTGCATTCACATTATCTATGCATCAGAAATACTCATGAACACTGTAAATTGTATTCATCCATAAACAACACCAATACATCCTTACCACAACCAGGAACACACATATATTCATACTATAGATCAAACATCAATCTTCAACACTATCAATTTTTATACCATCATTATACTTGCCTTAACCGCGAGAAAACGGGGAACGTGCAGAAGGTGCCGCCTCTGGGATCTGTCCTTCACCTGAATAATAATTATAATATTTGTTAAGATTATAATGTACAGAACATGCAAAGGTGCCGCCTCTATCTCGGTTCCAATTCCTAAATCCTACAGGTCATCCCTCCTACCTCTGTGGACAGTCAACTTCAAAAATTCATATCTATTGGTACAGGAGTCCGAATAGGGTGTTCTTTGACTTTCTGGAAAGATAATTAAATTATCTGACTAAACCTAGTTGGTGAGCCTCCCTGATTTGGCCATCTTCTTCCCGCACCATCCAATTTTCTAAAATATCAGTTTCACATCGGGTTCTCTGGACAGAGCACTAAAAATGCCATAACTTCCAGCCCGAATGTCCGAATCATAATTTCTTAACCTTCCTGGAAAGCTAAGACAATTATCTACAACTTTCATAACATGGAGATCCTCTTATTCGCCCATTTGCTAATCCCCCAATCCGATCTACCAAAATCTGATAGAAACCTCCTGATCCGCACAACAGTCTTACAAGAAAAATCATAACTTCTGCTACAAGGGTCGGGTCCGATCGATGCGTTCTAGCACTTCATGGAAAGATAACGACGTCCTCTACAACTCTCTAGGAGAAATCCAGATCTGAATTGTAACACCCCCATTTCTGGGAGTATTGTGAAACTCTCGCAGCTGCTCAGGACTGTTCAACTGCGAGTACTTTCAACGAGTGTATAACATTGCCAACACAAGCTTAAGAGCAAAAGCGGACTTTATTACAATATAAAGGCTAAAAGCCAAGTATCACAGCTAAGCCAACAGCTTTTAGATACATTACACAAAAGATGCCACAGGCACGCCTGAGCGAAGCACGACCCTAATTCCAGCTTCATCAACTTCGTAGAGGATCTTCTCCTGCTTCCTCAAGATTTGCTGTTTCTGTTTATGTTTTTAGCAAGTATGAGTACAACTACCGTACTCAACAAGTCACACGGAGCTTAACAATATCTACATGCGTGATGTAACAAGTGAAAGGGGGAAACAAGTCTATTATTTTATGTGGATGCAATTTTAGTGGGAAACAGACGAAAATCTTTAAAAAGAACTTCGTTAAAGTAAAAGGGGTTTTTAAGCTTGATTATCAATTTTCAACATTTCCAAAATTACTTATGCCTCGTTATTGGATTCACCCACTAGACACAACTTCATTAACCGGAAGCACGGCGTATTCGAATACCATTTATCATAGCTTTGCAAAGCTGCCCTGCTTTACCCACAAGATTTCAAAACTCTCACGACAGAGTTAAGAAAACAAGAATGTTCACTGCTCAATTCTTTGTGTAGACTCTGCCTAGTAGGTGTTTAATCTCGACAAGCTCGAATGACCCCACAGGCCTCGTCCGACTCGTCGCAGTCCTACAGTTGTATGGTTAACCACCTCCCATACGGATTCACCCCCTAACTCCCCCTTTCCAGTTGTAGAGGTTCAATTGAAGTTGAGTAGTTACTAAGTCAGGTTTGACCTAGTCAACGCTTGTGGTTGGACGGTTACTATGTCTTTTACTCAGCAAAAGGGTCTAGTCCTTAAATTTTTATCCGAGGCATCATCCACCCACGAACCCAGATTCAGTACACACTGTACTGCCACCACTCTACTACCCGCCTCCACCACAGGATAAGGTCTTCGGATCCATCTCTGCGATCCTCGCTTACCTTAGTTTCAACTTTTCAAAATTCTAGACCAAAACCATAAACCTTAACATTAGATAATGTGGTTCCTACACTACTTTGATATACTGATAGTATATTATTTTATGTAACTAAGTCTTGTCAAGGTGAATGTGTCCATCAAGTTAAACTGGGCTTTTCGGGTGGTAGGACATAACTAATATCATGTTATTCTAAACATTTGTTTGTACATAAAACAACAAAATGAAAATAACGTAATGAAGATACATGTAAATAAATAATTCACGAAATGTAGGATCGATATGTTCAAAAATATGTGCGACTTGCCTTGTGGATCGATTACTTCAATTAATTCGTATTTGGTGGAATCTTGAACTGGAACTATGGTCTCCTCCTCCTGGGTCGACGGGTCGGCGGCGTCGGAGGCTAGCGTAAAAAAAACAACAAATTAGGTCCACTTTCGGAAGGACTGAAATTGGACCGAAAAACAAAAATAAAATTCGGATAAAAACTTTAAATAAAAGGTTTTGGCTTGGACAAGCTTAGCATGGGGAAACGGGCCTCGGAAATGGACTTGTGGGCTCGAAACGGTTCAAATGAGTATAAACTTGATTTTAGGGTTTACTGTTCATCGGGCTCAGTCGGTTACTGTTCATCGGGTTCAGCACTATTCATCAGGCTCGGGTGAATTGACTCGGTCTGGCCGCGTCAGTCAGGTTCGGTCGGATCTGGCGCGGGGAAACCGGTTCGGCCGGGTTAACGCGTGCACGCCCTCTCGCACGCAGACCGTGGTTCTTGGGCTGGCCCTGCACACACGGCTGAGGGCGCTCGGGTTTTGTGGCCATCGGATGGTTCAGGTGCGAACAGCTAGGATTGGGCCACGTCCTCGTCGTCTACCTCTGGCCGATCTTCTCGAGCCGAAGACAGAGGAGGGAGCGGCGGATGGCGGCGGAGCTAGAGAGTTTTGCAACGATTTTTAAAGGTATGGGTGGGTCCATGAGGCTAAGAGGGTTCCATTTTTGGGCCCGGTGGCAGCTACAACTCCGGCGATCACCGGCGGCGGCGCCAAAGAGGAGGCTCGGTTTTTTGAATGTTACGGTGTGATCTAAAGGCTTTCGAGATAAAAGCATAAGCTTTTAAGCATCCTTGGGGCTAGAGGGAGCTAGTGGTATCGATGGTTTGGTCGGGAAATGCTAGGTTTGGGCTGCCCACGGTGGCCGGCCATGGCCGTGCGGCAACGCATGTGGACAGGGCAGGGGAGGCCACGGGAGCTTTGGGGAAGGTCGGGGAGGTGCTTCTAGGGTTCCTAGGAAGCTCCATGCAAAAGCAATCGAACTCTAATGGATTGAATTGCCGATTTGCAAATTCAAACTCACCTCGGGGATTTCTGGGTTCTGGGCGGCAGGGTGGCTTTGGGGGCGATTGGAGGCGTCGGGGGCTTACTGCGGGAGTGTGCTCTCCAATGGAGGGGTCTCGGGGTTTAAATAGGCGAGCTATGGCGGTTCGGGCTGGTCCTGGTTCCGGCGGTGAGGGTGCTTGCAGGAGAAGCTCAAGCTGGCGCGGGTAGGTAGGGTAGCTGGCAGGGGCGAGTTAAGGCCGGTGTCAGAGGAGATTTGGCAGCGGTCAAGGATGCCAGAAAGCGGTCAAGTCGGCTGAGAGAGAGCTGTCGGCTTGGGAGGGAAGAAAGCAGGTGGCGACGGCAGATTTTTGGCGGGGAGGCAGGATAGCGGTGGAGGGGCGATTTCGGGGGGTAGTACGGTGGCTGACAGGTGGGGAAGAGCTGGCAGGGACACGCAGGCGCGAGAAGGCGCGAGAGGGCGTGCGGGCGAAGAAAGCAGCGGTGGCGATATTTTTGGATGATGAACAGTGCCGCGCGAAAAATCACAGCAGCAGGGAGGTCGGCAGCGAGATTGGGCTGGGCTGGGCTCGGTTGGGTGCGATTTTGGGCTGAGAAGGGCTAAGGACCAAGCAAAACTCAAAAAGAGCAAAAATTCAAAATTTTGTAAAATTTTTGGTTTTGTTTCATAAATCCCCACGAAACTACCCCAAAACAGCCGTCCAACGAAATCTGCCCTAGCTGTCCAGAATACCGACATTGAAACAACTAGCAAAAAGATGCCTCCAATTGGGGAACAACGGGGATTACCTTTGACGAATCGCTGTAGACTGCGATGAACGCCCTACGAACTCCTCATCTTCTCTTCCCTTCCTTCGGATCCAATTGCCTTGCGCTTCAATGGGGAAGGGGAAGGGGAAGGGGCTGCTGGAGGGGGCGCGCAAGGGGGTAGGGTGGGGCGGCACAATGGGGCAGGGAGGGGCGGCTAGGGTTGGAGGGGGGTGGGCGCCTCCCCCTCTAGGCCGATTTCCACAGGCCAAGGCCAGCACCAGTTATCTGGAAAAATTCAGAAAACCCCCTAAAAACTTATTATTTCACTCTTTCCTTTAAGGTCACTCTCTACAAACAACAATTACTAATCGATAGACTTTTGAGGTATTACAAAAGATACGTAGAAACATATACAAATTAGTTAAGGGGTGCATTGCACAGGTGAAATGCAGGAGAGAAGCACAAAAGCTGGTAATGTATAGGCTTTTGTTTCACCACAACACGCAGTTTACTTTTCCATTCACTTGCATATACGGCACGCCACAAATATGGCCCATGTGTCTGTTCAATAAGATGTTATGGCTGGTACGTAATTGGTGTGAAATGGAATAAAGAACGGAAAGGTGCATAGGGAGCAGATTTGATGAATCCCGTGCTGAGGGACCTGAGATTGAGATCTGAGAGGAGGTAGCGACGAGCCTACCGCTCCTGCCTGAGCGGTACCGGCATAAGCGGGACGTGTGTTCCGGTCCTTCCAGACGGTATGGACCGGAATGGCCGGAATTTCGACTGGTATGGGATGAAGCATTCTGCATGCTGTTCTACTCGATGGTATGGAACGTTTCGGGCATTTCGGCCGATACAAGAATGGAATTGACAAGCTTGGTTGTCTCTCCTTCATGGGTCTTCTAAGCTTGTTCGATGGGCCCTGGGGCTCTGGACATGGAGTTGCTCTGGACATGGACATGGCACTGGGAGTCTGGCACGGTGTCGGCGTGGTTAGGTTTTATAAGAGGCTGCATGCTAAGCTTTCACGTCATTATGGTTCCGTTTATTTTGGCTTGGCTTGAATTTCTAGCTTTTGATTTATTTTTTAGTATTTCTAAATTTTATCTTTCTCTGATTTTTTGCTGTTTCTTTTTTCCTATATTCATTTGCATTATACGTGATGGACTAACATATTTTTTTTATTTTTAAATTTTCTAAATTTTTATTATTTCTAAATTTTATTTTTTTCTGACTTTTTGGTTTTTTAGTTTTTTGCCTTTTTTTCTTGTATTTGTTTGTATTATACGTGATAAGCTAATCTGTTTTTTCTATTTTTAAATTTTAATTATACCAAATAAGCCATCATCAGCTATAGTACAAAATAAACTAACTACAGTGCAAATTCAACTATAAACCACTATTTTTCAGTCCAACTAAGCGAGCTCTATACCTGGGATATTAAGTAGCGTGGTAACCCCTCCGCCTAATGATTAGGATCTCTTACTACGCTAGTCGTGTTGACACACACAGTTTCGGGGACATCATCTTGAACATGCTATAGCAAACATGTGCGGTTCTTGGTGCCGCCACTTCTCAACATGGGAATTCAGTAAGGGCATCCACAATGTATGAAAAATGGGGTCTTAAGCCACCTTAAGGTCAACCTTATATATTACAGGGTTGGCCTTAAAAAGGCTATAAACAAAAAAGACTTAAGATCAACTCTCAAGCTAAAGACCTGGCCATAAGCATTAAAATACAATTTTTCTTGTGTATTCTGTCCTTCTCTCTTCTAAGTGGGACCCTTCCTTAGAGCCCAATGGTGGTCTTAAACATAACAGATGGGACCTTAAAAATTAAGTGGAGTCCACCTTAAAACCTATTGAAATCTTATACACTACTGATGCCCTAAGTAGCATTGCAATTGCCAACCGCGCAATAACCTAACCGTGTCGCCTCTTTCTAGCTGAGGAGTTTGGTTTTCACTAGTTGATTATGTGGATTTCCACCGTGACTTCTGGGGATTTGAACCACCATGGATTACACGCTTTTAACATTATTATACTACTCCCTCGGACCTGTAATATAAGCCTGACAGATATACCTAGAAGGCATATTATTAAATTAATATTTAATAAAATTAGACTATAGTTACTTCTATTAGATAGACATGTTACTATTCTTTCTATAAGAGGCAAGGCAAATATGATCTAAGTTTAGTAAATATTGCTTAAATAATACACCTCTTGTGTATATTTGTTGGACTTATATTGCAGGCCGGGAGAGTAGCTAATTGTTCATTGACTTCCTAAAAAAGACAGCAATCTATGCTTCTGCTTTGCAATACATGTTGTTTAAAGTAAAGCTATTTCTGTTTTTTTTACACCAACAGGTCGGCCATCCAACAGTCCGTCACAAAATTACACGGCTCCTCCTCTGCAGTACAGGCCCATCGGCCCAGCTAAACACGGCCGGAATTCGTACCACTCCTCTTCCCAGATACGCCTAGGCCTTGTTTGGAGGGATCGTACGTTTTGTGAAAACCGTTTTTAGCATGGTTTTAGGAAAACTCTGTCTGGTTAGGCTAACAAACACCCGGGACAGGGCACCGTTCCAATCAGATATATCATTTTTTTCTCCAATTAAATACCTCAGACTAACAGCCGATAAAGAACCATTTTAACCAATACCAAGAACCACATAACTTTAGAAGAGGAACTAAGTAAAAAAAACTTTAAAAAAATGAAGAATATTGCGTTTTCCAAAAAACAAGGACCCGTCGTTTTTTAAGAAAATCAGTTTCTGATATACTCGTCGTCGACCTCTCAACAGACTCGCTATTCTGGCGCCTGCGCGTGTAAAAGCTTTTTCAGCCTTGACACGTCTATAAGAAACAGAAAGATTAGGGATGGTAGTGTACTGCCATATTAATCATTCAGATCGGAGAGAAGGTCGCCGCCGGCCGGCCGTCGGCCGTGATCCTAGACGTGTCCGCCGTGCCCTTCAATCTGTCTACAGATCGCAGAATTGCAGTTCGACGTCGCAGGTAAGATACCGTCTTCTTGTACATCAAATTCAATGCCAAGTATTTACGTAGATTGAACATCGGACATGCATGCACCAATGGCTTCATCTTGATTAGATACCACATCTTATCTGGTCGCCTGCAAGGCATTTAGATAATGTAGACAGAGGTTAGGTTTTTCAGCCATCGAAAATTTATTATAGGCTGCTGTTGTTGCAACATAGCATGCAGATGTAAGTATTACTAAACATGCAGTTCGGCCAAGATAGCATGCATTGATCGAAAGCCTACCAAACCAGATTTATTAATTGGATGACGGCGTGCACATGTAACTACAAAGTTACTAAACGGGATTTCAGCAATATTAGTTGTGCTCTTTGCTCTTGTTGCAAGTTTTTAAGGATGAAATCACTGAATTTTGTCAGGTTGGTGGCAATTTCCTGACCATCTTAACACGTTGGTTCCAGTAGCCGCAGCTTTCAGAGCAAGTAACTATTGGCTAAACATGTAAACTAGATCAAGTCTGAAATAACAACCTTCGAAATAAACCAGAACATGCAACTACAGATTAAGCAACAAATTTCTATAATGTTCCTAATAACAATTATTTCTTTGCCTTGAAAAGAAACACAAGAGAACAGGTTATAATTTTTTTCTGACTGATATGAAGAATATAGCATTACAGCTTTATGTTTTCACTCCATCCCGGTAACTGCATTTCCAGATCATACATGTCAGTCCACCAATGTTGTGTCAACATGCTCATGCTACATCAAGTATTTTGATATATTGGTTTCTTTAGAGAAATATGGATGATCAGGTGTCCAAAAAAGTTACGGAGAATGCAGGAAGAACATCCATAAAGCGACACATCTGGAAATCTTCTGAGGACAAACTCCTCCTCAATATACTAAAGGATCAAACCTTAAATGGTGGGAAGGAGGGAACAGGCTAACACAAAGAAAGCATGGCGTGAAATCTTAGTTAAGTTCAATGATTCCAGAGTTGACAAACTTGAATTGCAGCAGTTGAAAAATCATCATAAGTACTTCAGGAGTTGCTACGCTACCATGATCAAACTTCTGGCGCACACAGGTTTTGGTTGGGCTGACAATGACAAAATGATCAAAGCTTCTAACCAACATTGGGAGGATCTTATTACAGTATATCCGAATCTTAAGAATAATATATTCTTGTTGCATAAGATTTGGAAATAATGCATATTTTTAACCAATAAATTAACTAATTGAATAGAGATAGCTCAATTCAAGAATATCGCGAAAAAGTGTGGCCTGGTCGGATAGATCTTCAAGAGATATGTGCTAGTTCAACGGCATCAGGATTTAATGCTATATCTAGCAAAGGAAAAGGTAGAGTGCCTACAAGCAAATCTAGGCCCTATTGTTTTCGGCCTTTCAATCGGCTTTTGGCTTCGGTTTTGTTCAATAATCACTATTCATTAAACTAATAAGCCGTAGCCCAAAAGAATGCCCCTAAAGTAATTGATCTGAATGAGGATGTTGAAGTACACGACATTGATTCACGTGAAAAAAAAGGTTAGCCCTGTTGTTCATCCCCAGAAATCTGAAAAAAAAAATCCAAAATTTCCTAAGAAAAAGATGAAGTGCTCTGATGTTAATGGAAGTGGAGCCCCAGATAATCCTAAAGGGCAAAAGCGCACAGCTGATGATGCTGTACTTGCAATCGATCGTCTTGCGGAGGCATCAATGAGCATGGTTGAAATGAAGAAAAATGCAGCAGAACAAAATGAAGTTTATTCGGTGAAAGCGTGTATGAAGATATTAAATAGTATGAATGATCTTGAGTCAGAAAAAAACTAAAAGCTGCAAAAGCATTTTCAGATGCTGATCAAAGGGCGATCTTCGTTGAGATGGATGACGAGATGCGGACTGAATGGATACTCGATCTTTAGCTGTTTTTAGTAGAACATTTAAGCTTAATTATTGATTTCAGTTACCTTTGGCATTTTAGACATTAAGAAAACAGTTTCCATTCAGTTGTCCTACAACGTTCGATGTTACTTTCAGTTTTAAATGCTTGATTAGGACCTTCATTATTAATTATTTCGCTTTGTTCACATAGAAAAAATTATTTGTTTGATACAATCAATAATTATATCTTGTGCAGGAAATGTCAGATGAGGAATTTTCTGACTTTGAGCAAATGCTTATTAACAATATTTCTGCAGTGTCATTGTTTCGTGACATGTTCTTCACAAGAGTATTCAAAAACTCTCGTAACACTTCTGAGTTAACTGGTGCTCAGCAAACAAGAGAATTGTTGGAAGGACATCCAACCAGATTTTGCAATAAACTTCATGTTGACGAGCACGTACTACTTGTTACATGATGAATTGTGTGAGAAAATTACTTAAGGATTCACTATGAATGACAGTGGATGAACAACTAGTGATGTTCTTGCATACAATTGGTCACAGTTTAGGAATTGTGTTATGCAGGATAGATATCAACATTCAGGGTAGACAATTAGTCGGCACTTCAATAAAGTTTTAGATGCCATAAATACTTTGTATGATGTTTACAAAACAGACCCACCCAATGAGGTTCCACTGAAAATTAGAGGTGATCCAAGATTCCAAGGTTCTACCCATATATCAAGGTAAATTTTCTAGCTCCAGTGTTTTGTCCTTTTTAACATTTCTTTCATAAAAATTCACGGAACAAAAGCTTATATATTTCTATTCTAATTAACAAAAATTCCCCTAGAGAACTGTATTGGAGTAATTGATAGGACACACATTGAGGCAAAAATCAAGCCTGAAGAACAAACTCCTTTCAGAAATAGGCATGGTTTTCCCTCCCAAAATATAATGGCAGCAGTTTCATTTGACATGACATTTTCATATGTTGCTGCTGGATGGGAACATTCTGCATCGGATCAAGCCATTCTTAGATGGGCTATTACGAATGGAGGTTTTGCTGTTCCAGAAGGTAAAAGGACAAAACAAGTGAATTATTGGAGTGCCTATTATAATAGAGATATTGTTCATGTGATAAAATTTATTTTTGCAGGTAAATATTATCCAGTTGATTCCAGCTACGCCAATACTCCAAAATTTAGTGCACCGTATTGTGGGGATCGCTATCATATTGGTTCTTTCCGTGGAAGAAATTGGTGATATAGTGGTGAGAAAGATTTATTTAATAATTGTCATGCACAGCTACGGAATGCGGTTGATCACACTTTTGGTGTTTGGAAAGCTCATTTCCCATTTTTAAAAAGTAAAAGGTGGGATTCCTTATCCATACAAGACTCAAGTAAAAAATCATTATGGCCTGCTGCATAATCCATGACTTCATAAGGAAGGTTGCACGGAATGATGGGTTGTTTGGGCTTTATGAGCATGAGGGAACGCAAGCAGATGGTGACCATGGTGATCAACAAGTAAGAAGTCAAACAAATATACGAGATGATGAAAGAGCTGCCAGTGAGCAAATTCGAGCAAGCATTGCACAGCAGTTGTGGAGTAATCATCAACAGCGTACCACTCAACAAAGCCAAGATGATTAATCATAATATTATGTGCTTTGATTTTGTTTGGACGACTACAAACGATGATTATCATGTAATCTTTACAGTCTTTTGTTCTGGATTCAAACATTTGCAATTTTTTGTCAGCGTTCCACTATTGATATTTTTTGGACTTTTGTTCTGTATTTTTAGTGTGGGCAAGCTCTAGCTAGTGTCTAGTTTAAAATCTGAAACTCGAAGCATCAAATGCCCAAAATCAATGCATATTTGGAGGCAGGGCTAGAGCTCACCTGCGTACATGACGAGGAGGTGCCCCGGATGTCGCCGGAGCTGTGGATCACGGCGGGTCGCCCGCCGCTGCTGTGCCATCCTATCGCCGTGCCACTAATCTCACCACAAGGTCATGCAGCTCGTGCCATGCTCTGGGGGAATCATGGTGGACCGAGGCATGGGGAAGCAGTCCTCCTCCGCGGAGCTCGGTGGGTGGTCCGACGGAGGGTGGTATGTAGCTCATCCAGCTCAGCCATGGCCGGACGGCGGGCGGGCGAGCGAACGGTGGAATTCATGACCAGAGGGGGGGTGTGGAGCTCAGCCATGGACAGACGGAGGGAGGCCAGGCGGACGGCGGAATCCATGGGCAGAAGGAGGTGTGGAGCTCCGCCAGCGTCCACGCGGGAGCTCGACGATGAGATCCGTCGGCAGCAGCGGCGAATCGGCCGGTGGCGTGGAAGGCTGGCGAGGAGATGAGGAACGCAGAAGGCGTGGAGAGGAGGTGAAGGGGAAAGTAGAGACTGACCGAGTTCTTGAGTTTTGAGTTCTCTCAAATTAATACTACAAATACTATAGAACCTTATACCATTGAAATAGACAAATCATAAATATCAGCCATGTCTCTCTCTCTCACACACACACACACGACGCGTAGAGCAAATCATGTTGAATATGTGGGCAATATTTTAATTCCAAGTTTTAGTAGGAGACAAAAACAATATACTAGTGATGCACAACTAACTACTAACAGTAGGCTACTCATCATACTTCGGAATAAACACAAGAAAAATATAGTATCAAAGTCGACGATCACACGAGCGACTTCTTGTTGGGCTTGATGAAGAACGAGAAGCGGCGCAGCGTGATGCGATGAAGACTTGACGCAGTGCGAGGATGTAGTAGGAGCGGTCGCGCAGATCGCGCCGCCGAAACCTTATTGCCGCCATGCGCGTTTCTCTTTGCGACAATGGTTGGAGATCCGCTCTCCTCTCTTCCGTGCGCCGAGAAGAAAGGTCGACGAGGTTCGATAGCTCAACACTTCGTACAAGAGTGGAAGAAGACAATGGGAGAAAGGAGTGAAGAGATCGGTTCAAACACGGGCGTCTCGGGCCTTTATAGACGTCTCAATTACTCTCTAGTAATCGACGCTATTATTCACCGGTAACTGACGCTATTATTCACGATGGCGGCTCCATTATTCCTGTAATCGACTCCATTATTCACTGGTAACTGCTTGTATTCAAACCGAAAAATAAACAGTCTCATGACCAGTAAAAAAGAGAGAGATGGTACAAGGTTTAGCAAAAACAAGGTGGACATGGTTTGCCAAGTGGCGCACCACGTCACGGCGCGGTCGCAAGTCACAAGTCACGCGATTTTCACGCGAAAATACGCGAATACGCGCGCGTGCGTGCGTGCGCGTGTGTGTGTTTAGCCAAAGCCACCATCCACTTCCATAATTCAAGGAGTGGGATGGACTCCACCTTATAAATTGGTCTCCCCCACTTTGCCTAAGCAATATGGTACTAAACCTTGCATGCTTTGGAATTATAGAAAATAGGCCTTGGGCCTAATTTCAACAAATCACACCAAACACACTCCATGCTTCCACTCATGATTCAGCCACACGCAAGAGGCGACATGACTCCCTTCTCCTCGCTCCTTCTCATTCTCTCACCCTTCTCACCGACATCACCCCCTCACTCCCTTCACTGTCAGATTCGACGGCCTGAAGGGGTGCCGTTGCCAAATTTAACGTCGGAGAAAGGAAATCCGGTTCACCCGCTATGGGTTTACCTTTCCTCAGGCATAGAAAGTGGTCGGGGGAAGACGGTGGTCCGAAGATAGGCAACAGCGATGGATAAGGTAGGAGGGTGGTGGGCAGAGCCAAAGAGTGGTGGCAACAGCGCCTGTTGTAGTTAGGTTGGGTAAGATGGCACGCTGAGAAAGGGTCGAGAGGCAGCACGACAAGGCGACGACAACGTCACCAGCCATAGGTGATGGTGGAAGGGGTGAGGGTGGCGGAGGAGGAGGCACACGGAGCTACCCGGGGCGTGGCAAACTACTCTTCCTCTTCCTTTATGAAATTAGCATGAAACCATCTATACCATTGAAAGTGATTCTAACATTATACCGTTGACTTACTGCTCCTAATTAATAAATAGAATGATTATTTCACCGTTGTTTTATAATGATTTATCGAAATAGTTTTTTAAAGACAATTTATTAGTGTTTGATTTATTTGTTAGGATTAAAAACATAAGTAGTAAAAAGCTGTCGCTGAAAAGGGGGAGATAGTTCTAGCAGCATGGCGAGAAGGGGGAGAGGTGTTGTATCATGATCCACTGGATCAAACGGCACAGAGAGAGTCGATCTAATGGTCAAAAATAAGCTCGTTTAGCCAGCAGTAAAATGCATTTTGAAATATATCTTTGCCAAACGTGAAAGCTTGTTTTGGTTTTTCAGATCAAAACAAAGTAATTCATAAATCCATCCTAACAGAATAACAACTTAAAACCAGTTTTACTAAAATATCCTCCTAAAACTTGTTTTCTGAAAACTCATTTCTAATTCATGATCCAAACCACCACTAAGCAAGGAAACGCACCCACCCTTTCCACTCCGGTCTCCCCTTCCGGCTTCCCGTCCCCTCCTCTCCTCCTCCCCTTATAAACCGCTCCGTCTCCTTCCATTCTACCACTGCTCCTCCCTTGTACCTGCAACTCCTCTTCAGAGAGAGAGAGAGAGAGAGAGAGATGAATGGTGTTGGGATGGAGGAGACGGGCAAGAGTGGCGGCGAGTTGGCGGTGACCCTGGAGGAGCTGAGGAAGAGGATGGCCGACTTCGCCAGGGAGAGGGACTGGGAGCAGTTCCACAGCCCAAGGAACCTCCTCCTTGCTCTGGTCTGCCCTCCTAATCCCTATCTTGATTTCTCGCCCTTGAACCTACTTAGGTCATTCAGCCATGTTCTTGGTTCTTGTTAGATTCTTTCGGGGGCATTTTTTTTTCTTGGTGGCTTAGTTTGTGGGATTTGTCCTTGTTGCTCATGATCCTTGTTCTTGACATCTTGTTGGGGGTCCTCTTTGCATTTGGTTTTGTTTCTTCTAGGGACAGCCAGTGGTCAGAATGGGCCTGGAGATACTTCCTTTCTTGTCCTTCAGGGAAGGAAATGACTGTTTGTAGTAAAGATTTGTCTTCTTTTGGCAGTTCCCTTTTGCCTATCCCTGTTCTTGTTTTTGCATTGCATGGTTTTTTTTTCTTTTGTCTTTTTGGGGGGAGCAAGTGTGGAGATTTTGCTTGTTCATGTTACCTGGAGAGATGGGGTAAAAGAAAATTAAAGCACAGTACAAGCAATCTCTGTGATTGGAAATTCTTTGGTTTTCTTTTCACCTACCAGTATAGCTAATCTCCCTTGTTTGTATGTGACCATGTCTAATTCATATTTGCACTTTGCAATGGAATATGCATAATAATTGTTCAATTGGTTTAAACTTGATCTGAAAGGAACATAGGGAGACCCCACTGTATATGGTTATAACTTTCAAAGCTACATAACTCATGATCACCAACCAGTCCTGAGTTATGACACAGGTCCCATTGTGAGCACCGTGCAAAATGTATTAGAGACAAGAAAAGCAACCTCAAAGAAACAAAAAAACACCACTGCAGTCATGTCCTGTTGAAAATTGAAATGTCCTCATTTTGTTTTTTATGTGTTATGCGCCCATAATTATGAGATGTTGGACTTTGGTTTATTTGCTCTTGTTTTCCTGAGGGAAAAATTTGATAATGCAGTAGAGCTGTACTTTTTTTTTTACCATAATTATGAGATGTTGGTCTTGTTCTTTCGTTCGTTTGCTCGTCCTTTGTGTTCCTGTTGTACTATAGAGCTGTACTGGAGAAAGCTACCAAAAGCCTACAGAAAGCAACAGGAACCAACCCTCATTTTTTTTTTACCATATCCTGCTAACCTGAGATTCTGAGAAGCCCATAAAAAGCAAATGTGGGCAGCATGAGAAAGCTGGTCCTGTAGCTAATCTGAATGAGTAGATGGCACCTGTAGTTCGTCTTATTTTGTGCATGTCAATCAGGTGTTGTGCAGTGTGGTGTGATTGTTGCTGGTGCAATGTGCTCGCAGGTAGGTGAGGTGGGGGAGCTCTCCGAGATATTCCAGTGGAAGGGGGAGGTGCCCAAGGGGCTGCCAGGGTGGGAGGAGAGGGAGACGGAGCACCTCGGCGAGGAGCTAGCCGACGTGCTCCTCTACCTCGTCCGCCTCTCCGACATGTGCGGCGTCGACCTCGGCAAGGCCGCGCTGCGCAAGCTGGAGCTCAATGCGCGCAAGTACCCTGTCGACCAGTGCAGGGGCTCATCCAAGAAGCACACCCAGTACTCCTCCGACCGCAACGTCGTCACCGGCAATGGCGGTTGCGATGCGGGTGCCAACGCCGGCAAGGAGGAGCATTGCTAGCAATGGACCCTGAAACAAACTTGGCTTCCCTAAAATCGTAGACTGGATTTTGTTCTCCTCAGGGTCACAGGGCGTGTGATCATAGACTTCTCTGGTGGAATGGAAAGAAGCTAGTTTCTGATCTATAAGAAGCTAGCTGAGCATTTTAGGCTACGTGGCTGATGGCCAATGTAATGGTCTTTTTAATCTGTTCCCATTAACCTGCTCCAACTTCATATTGAAGCTGCATCATATGCAATGCTGGCAAGATGGCATGTGTGCACCGAGCACCAAGTGATTAGCATTCACTTGTAGCAGGGCGCATAGCTCTTAGCTAATCAATGTATTGGGCTTGTAGCACTTACATAAGCTGCACCTGATGCAATGCAGTGTTTCTGAAATAGTGCAAATTTGCAGAGTACTGTGCAAATTTGCAAGTTTTGGTGCTCTGTCAACTACAAGTAGTGCCCCCTTCCTTCTGGCTCTCGTGTCGTTGCACCGCGTGGATGTTTTGCTGCACAGTTTTGAGCATGTGCTGGTGTGGCCAATCTGTACTGTGCAGTGCAGGGCTATGTGTTTTGTCATTTTTGTTGGTGGACGGGAGGGGACCGGATGAGAGGTGCGTGTGGGGACTGTCCGAGCTTTCAGTGCTGTCGGCTCGTCTGACTCCTGCTGGGGCCTGCCTGGGGTTGGATGTCGGAACGGCTTCTGGACCGATGAGGAGGACAGGTCAGATTGATCTTGACGGATGGGCGTCCCTATCCACTATCTATCAATTTTTTTAAAATAATTTATTTTTATTCTAAATATAATAATATTTTTTTATTTTATACGAATAATTATATGGTATTCTATTATTGAGTGACTTAGATTAATCGCCCAATTATTATGCATCAAGTGTCTGAATCGTCCACCGATTGAGCGACTAGAATCAGTCACTTAACGGTGGAGCAATACCTTGACAAGTCGCACACCGGTTAGATAATTTATAATAATAATTTATTAATCCGATGAAAATAATTATGGAGAATAAATGGTAATTTTTGTAAGAAATACATATATCAAATCTTAATTGTAGATTGTTGTTTTTTAAAATAAAAGGGTAGATAAGATAGGTTGGTCTGTTTGTGATTCTGTAGATTTTTAAGAGTACGAAATCTTAGACTCACAGTAACATTTTGTGATCGTCGTATATTGTTGTAGTGCAATAAATTTCTGAAGAATTTTATAAGGACTACTAAGGTAGCAATGACTTATAAGTAGGAAGGTAAGTGATATTGTGATGCAACAGGAAATTCGTACACGGAGAAGAACTTTGGATAAATGGCGTAACAATAACAACATGACAGTTGATTTGATAAGAGGTTACATGGTACGTAGGCCAACAAACCAAAGATGGTACACATATGTCTTTAGAGAATTAGAAATACATTAGATATATGGATAAAGAGGGACAAACTACTACGTAAACTACGTAAAACGTGGCTATTTGCCCTTGCGGCCCAGCTCGGCGTTGTACTCCCCGCCTTGCGCCTTACCTTTCGCCGTGATGGCCCTATTTTGTGCCCTCTCGGACTCTTGTCACCTAGCATGCTCACTCTCCTGCTCTTTGTGCAACCTCTCTCGCCTCTTGTTCTCCTCCATCTTAGCCTGCAACTCTTCGAGGCGCCTTTCACGACCCTCGTAGTCCTCCTTGGCCCACCTCTTCTAGGACAGCAACATCTACATGTTGTAGGGGTGGATCTTGTTGTCGATCCACTGACTAAAGTCACAGAGGCGCAGTAGAGACTACGGTGGAAAGACATAGTTATGGCGTAATGGGAAGCAAAATAGAGGTGTGCACTGAAATGCGATTTCATTACCGGCTGCTTGTGGCTCGGCGTGTCGAACTTGCGGTCGGGATAGTCGACGCAATAGTTTGGGAAACACCAATAGCGCTGCCTAATGGTCCACTCGTCGGTTGATTTGCTTGTAGGCATCCTGACACCATCAAAGGGGTGGTACCACCCCCATCGAGGGCCCTTCCAAAGGGCATTCAGCTGGCATAATATGGGGAGTGGCTCGACCTGGAATCATTGGGCGTATTGCGAGGCAGCCTCCTTAGATCAACGAGCTCCAAAGGTGAGTGGTGTATATAAGGCCGCTGACTAAACATATTGTAGCGAGCAGCAGTTTGTTGGGGAGCCTCTTAGTCCTTAAAGAGCTCAAGGATGTGCTTCCATTCGTTCTCCTTATCCATGTTATCTAGGTAGTGTTATTGGTGAGGAATTCTTGAGTGAGTAGCATTGTATTTATAGCAGCAGTGGACACAGCTGTAGAGGCTCCATTGCGATGAGGCACGGATGTGTTTCGTGTTCGTGCGCTGTGCCCTTCGAGGAGAAAGCTTACGGTAGTTGAGTGATCTCTTCGTGCTTTACAGAGTGAGGCACGTCCTACTTTGCAGAGAGTGCTCATCGTATTTTGCAGAGAAAGGTCACAACCTACTTTGCAGAGCAAGGTCACATCCTATTTTATAGAGCGAGATCACGTGTCCTACTTTGCAAAGCGAGGTCACATTCTGCTTTATAGAGATTGGTAACGACAACGGATTGACATGGCAAATGAAGTTAAAGTTTGCATGTACAATGTAATTAGTTCCACACTACATACAACAAGCAAAATACTTACTAAAGTACAAGTTACAATATGATAGCATTTCTAATAGGTCACGATCCGGAATCCAAGTCCTCTATACGATATCCAACATAGCGAAGTTGCTCACAACCCTGAAGCCTCTTAGCTCGCCACACCACGCCTACAACACTCTCTCCTTCATGAAGTACTTCGATATAAAGTTCGATGGGTCCATATTGATAGTCTCGCATGCAACAAGGACATGAGAGGATGGCTTGTGAAGGAGTTTTGGTTTATTGCATGTGCAGCTAGATTCATTCACATGATCTCTAAAGCATACCTTGTGGGTAATAAGAGAGCAAGCCGTCCCAATCTGGTTCTGTCCCGAAGGAGCATGTCAAAACAATGTTCTGTATTGCCATCACGAAGACCATGTGTAATTGATCCTTCTCGGTCTTGGCATGTATGTACACTGTAATCTTCGAGCAGTACCATATATATGGGTTGGTTGCATGAAGTGCCGCATTTATATGTCTTTCTCTGAAATATCCAATTACACCTTGCAAAATGCCTTCCACGATAGCGATGAGGGGCTAAGAACGGATGCCCTTGAGAGCCCAGTTATACACCTCTGTAAGGTTAGTGGTCATTATATCGTATCTTGCATCGTTTGTATCGTGCAACAAGGACCACTTCTCTACTGGCTCGACCTCAATCCAGTAAGAGAAGCACTTGATGTTCCTCGAGGTCTTTCGCGTCACACCAGGAGGGTCAAGCTCTGGCATAGTGCAAGGCGTTCAGGTTGCGCTGCCTTAGGAATGGGTGGACGCTTGTTTATCTCGACGACGTGCCTCCTGGTGTGTTCCTCTAATATCTTTCACAACGCATTGAATTTACGCTGCTGGATCTGCATAACTAGCCTTTTGAACAACTTCATCAATGATTGCTACAGGAATTGCTTGAAAATTTGGCCCCAGATGACGAATGCACTATCTGTTCTTCATGTCTGGCCAAGAGAACGGCTCCTTAGGATCTTGCTGAAGTTTTCTTATGGCCTTCATCATCCCAGGATGGCGATCATGAATTATACAGACATCAGGATGTGTCATAACTACTCTCTCCTTCAAATGTCTAAGGAACCAAAATCAACTGTCGAAATTCTCACTTTCAACGAATACGATGGCCAAGAGTAGAATCTAATTATTGCCATCAATGTCTATTGCTGTCAGGATCTATCCCTTCTGTTTCCTAGTTAGAAACATCCCGTTGACTGAGATTATGACAACATATGCCCGAAAGTGTTGATGTAAGAACCGAAGGCTAAGAAGGCCCTCTACAAAAACATAAACCTAGCAGTCTTTTAGATGGCTTTTCCTTCACAGCAATGTATGTGTCTAGGTTCCTATCCTGCATCATCTAGAGTATATAAGGAAGGTTTTCATAAGCCACCTCGAAAGAACTGAACCTCCTTTTCAAAGCCTTCTGCTTCGTATGCTATGCCTTCGCGTGGCTAATCTTGTACTTGAATTTCTACTCGATAGCCACTATGATATGCTTGGCCTCTAGGTCCTTCTTCTCCGCTATCTCTCTGTACATGAGATTGGCTATGAAGGTGGATATTAGGTTGCGATGCTTTGGCAAAACACTAGAGCACGCAGAAGTGCGCCTCTACTTTGAAGATAATTCAGTGAGTCTCGTACTTAGGTCTACATGTGTGTACACACCAAGGATAACCAACTTGCTCGAAGACCACGATGTACTTCTCTTGGCTAGATTTTAGGACCTAAAATGTGTGTAACATGGACAAGGCCTACAACTTAACGGTATCCTACAGTGATCTCTTGTTAGCAAACATTGCATGAAGCCGAACATCCGTATCATGGTACTCTCACGGTGATTTATGCTCGTCATGACAGCAAGACACTCAACATCCACTCTATTCCATCCCTATGGGATGAGACCTTCGCCCTCATCAGAAAAGTCATCACCATCCTCTTCTAAAACTTCCTCCTCAGCCCAAGCCGTCAGGTTATCGATCTTCATCTAATATACTATGTTGTCAACATACTCCCCTACGTCTGTCTATCCAATGGGCTCAGCGTGCGGTGTGCAATCTTCCTGTTCTGTCTCAGCAACATATGCATCCGTCTATCCAATAGGCTCAGTGTGCGGTGTGCGATATTCGCATTCGGCCTCCACAACATTGGCCACCGTGTCCTTTTCATGAACCATGTGCTGCGCCCGAGCTGCTCCTACCAACCAAACAATAGTTGTCAGCAAGACCTCTTGCGACTCTCTTCAGACATGCTTATACGAGTAACATGCACCTGTATCTATGTCGCTAGTAGTCTTCCACAAAGCCCTTCTATGCAACTATGTGCATTAGTCTTCTCAACTCCCACCAAATGTGTGTGGCAGACCGACTCCAAAACTCATGTAGGATGAAATTATACACCTCAGGGGTCTAAGAAGAAGCTACATGTGAGCCAGCATAGGACATCTCCTATTAGAGCATTTTTCGTGTTCGAGTGTACCAAATTGACTTGCGGAAAACCACTCAGGTCAATACCGTATGGACCTTCATGAATTGTGCCAACACTGTAATACACTTTTAATCTTGTGGGCTCAGACATGACTGATTTCTTACTGTAAACATTACCATTTGTTAACATATATTCACTAAATACGTGCTAAACCAATAAGTAACGACACATTGTCTACATTCGGATAAGACTATTACCTTCACACAAAAATCTTCTCTCCTTATCAATGAGCTTCCTTCATCTTTCTATCTTACCTCACGAGGCCCTCTCCTCTCATTCTTCCCCTCTCCCAAGCTCCTTTTCTCTCCTTCTCTCCCTCAACTGAGCTCCTCTACTTCTCCCCCCTCATTCTCTTTTCTCCTCTCCTTCTCCCTCTATCGCAATCTTCTCCCTCTCTTCACTTCCCTTCTCCTTCTCTTCCTCTTCTTTTCTCCTCTCCTAAGTTCCTCTTGTTCTCTCTCAAAAGAAATGGTGAAAAAGACCGTAAGGGGTTAGGTGTGCCTTATCAACCCTTCCGTCACCACATGGTTGAGCGACTAGGCTCTAAGTCACCCAACCGTTGAGTAACTAGGGGCTAAGTTGCTCATCGGTTGAGCGACTAGTACTTGTCGCTCAACCGGTGGGCGACTTGTACACTTGGCATGTAACTGTTGTGCGCTAACCTAAATCGTTCAACGGTGGAGCGACAAAGGATTATTAATATAAATAAAAAATTGAGGTATATTACTATCATTCGAAATAAAAAATAGATTATTTTAAAAAATTCCACTATCCATATCCACCCCCTATGGGGAGGTTCTACTTCTACTCCCTGGATATTCCCTTAAGCTATTTGTTTTTTTTAAGAAAATGGTCGGTGCTATGGTATTACTAAAAAAAGAGATGGACTATCCTGTGAGTCTTGCGAGTAGTAGGATTTGAACCTAAGCAAGTGGGGAGATTAGGTCTTATTTGGGATGTGAGAATTAAACTATTTTTTGTGAAATTTTTGTGTTCTAAATGTGGCCTAAACAGCCTCTCCACCACTATGCCATTGGCCTGTTCCTAGAAGGGCTTAAGCTTACCTTGTGAATCTTCCCTTATGGCTTGTGCTTGGATATAAAAGAATTTGTAGCTATCCGTTTTAGCTTGCGAATAACACGAGTCTTTTCTACGTGCTCTTGTGGTAAGTAAAACTCATGGAAACAACCCCAGAGCAGAGGATAGCCGGACAAAGCAATGGCGGCGCCGTGGTACGAGGATATGTATAATAGTTTATTTTTTAATGTTGTTTTTAAGATTTTTTATATTATTTAAAGGTAGTATTAGAGATAATCTCTTTAAAAGTAAATTATTTCTTTAGCTATTTTATATTATTTTTACCATAACTCTTTGCTTCACATCTCTTACTATTTACGTTGGTTTGCGGACTTTAATCATTTTTACATAAGAGATAATACATTATGCTTTTGTATGCTAGGTTCTAGCATACACCGATAACAAAGTATGCTTATGTATGCTAGGTTCTAGCATCCATTGGGGCGATTAGTTTAGCAGGTGCAAGCGGCGATGTCGGGTCACGCTCACGGCAGACACAATCTGCACTTGGATTCATTGGCACGTTATTTTTTTCCTCGTGTAGTGTTAGATACCATGCTCAATGTTAATTAAACAATTAGAGGCCTATATTATATGCCATCCGTACATTGGGAAAGCAATGTCTGGTCAAATTAATCAGGCATGCGTCCAAAGAGGGATCTCTGGTGGTGTCTCTTACCGTTCGGACCATGGATGGTGCCATGGCTCCGTGAGCAAATAAATCGTTAGTGTCGATGTTAGAATTTCAATGGTAGTAATTTCGGAATTAAAATCGGTTAAGGTTTAGCTTGATGAGAAGTTTTGCTTTGCTTTTGCCTGCCGATGTGGCTCATGACTACGGTTCGATTGGCACCACCTGCATAGCAAAAGGGTTATCGATCTTTATGGATTATCCATTATGGGACTTAAATCGTGTGAGCTGTAGATTGCGAGCAGTAAGATAACTACACTTGCCGATTGTTCACTCATGAAAAAGTGTTTGTATTTTCTAAAAAAAAAATCAATTTCAGCACATTTTAAGATGTATTGATTCGCAATGTTTTGATTTAAACTTTACGGTTTAGGTAGTTTTTGAAATAAGAATTACCAAGAACAAGAACTTAACTAATTGATTTGAATTCAATACTATATTTTAAACTGGAGAAATAGTGTTGATAGAAGAGGGGTATTTTTGTAATTTCACAATTAAAAAAGAAAAATATAGTGGGCCCACCTGTCGGTGAGCCGGATTGAAAGGATAAGGGGAGGAGAGTCTCCTCCGTGCGGCTTGTTTTCATTGGCGGTGTTCCTAGGTGATGCGCTCGGGGAGGCGGGCGTCGCCCCCAGCGGGGGCACGTTTGGTTGGCCTAGTCCACCCGTGCGGTGGCGCATACGGTCCTCCGTGTAGGCGTTTCTAGTTGGATAATTTTTTAGAGGATTATTTGGAGGATTATGAAACTTCAAATAGCAGCTTTTGGTGGAAAGGTTCATTATTCACCAAAAGGTTCAACTTCGAATTGAGCTTCCAGGCTATTGTACTTTAATTGAAATTGGGTTTGAAGGCGCGCGTTGTGGTGCAAATTTGCAATTTGCATGCCATCTAAGAGAATATATCCAGATTGGGATGACAAAGATGAACATTATCAAGCAGTTCCATTAAAAAAAACCTTCGTCATGCAGTCTACCTCTTCGTCACTATCCGATCAAAAACAGTTAAAGAGGTCGATTTGCTAGACACTACAACATGGACTAGGATTGAAGGGCTCTTAATTAAGGAAACAGCTCAAACACCATCGAAAACCAACTCCACGGTGTTTACCTTGGTTTAGGGGTGCTTAATTAAACCACCTTCACATTTGCCGTCTTAGAGTACTATAGCGTGGCGTTCGTAAACACCGTGCAATCCTTTATAAAAAAGGTCTACTATAGTAGAAAATGCCACCCAAACCAAAGGGTCTAACGCGGCGTTTATCAAATGATGACTTTGAGCCAAAGCAACAATGGTATATTACAATTCGGTTTTGCTTATTTTCAGTTGCTCTAGAGCTAATCATGGAGATAATTGTATCACTTCTATGTTTATGATCTTTTGAATAATATGTTATTTTATCTCTTGAATAAATGTCTTTCATATTGATCAACAAGTATATGACTTGTTCGTAAAACTCTTTATTTATATTTTTGATATTATTCTAAATTATCCCTGATCTTATATCATTATATGGGACAATTATAATTTACATATCAGCACATGTATTGATTGATGATCATGTTTCACAGATAATTGATATGGGATATCAAATCAATAATGTGGACACATGTTAGAGAACATGATGTTGGATTGACCCACCATGAGACACTACGAGAATTATTATATTTTTAAGTGTCATCAGTTGGTCTTATATATAATGTATGTAGGATTCTTAGATCTGATATCGTCATTGTTTTCTACATGTGTAATAGTTTACTTAGCGGTTACCAAATACTACTCCGTGATTGGGTGATCATAAAGATAGCTTTCGGGTTTACTATGAAACATACGGAGGAATATGAGCGATCAAGATGAAATTTGTCTTTCCTATATAGTAGGAGAGATATCTCTAGGTCACTCGATGTGGTTGGATTAAGAAAGTATATGACCATACGGAATATGGTTGAAGAGTCAATCACAACTGAGTAATCCATCACAGGTTCGAGTGAAGAATCGAACTATCAAAGGATGGCACATTTCTCACCTTGAGTTCGATATAGTATCGTGAGGCAAAGGGATCGGTACATAAGTATTATATAGGTTCATCCGATATGATCTTTATGTATATTTAGATGTCATTATGTCCTGCTAGGGACTGCTACCGACCTATAGACCGAAAATGAGTTTTTGGTCCATAGCTAAATGTACGTGAACCTACAGGGTCACACACTTAATAGGTTGAAATGATAAGGGTCTGAATGATAGTTTTCGAGTAGGATTTAATCTCCACTCGTATCGGATAATGATCCGATTGAAGGCTATATAATGAGAGGTGCGGGGGCTGAGGGCTACATCCCAAAAAAACTCTAACCGTCACCTCTCATAACCCCTGCTGGTACTATCACATCGATGCACGATGTTCCCTCCCTGGACGTGTGGATCTCGGTAGAGGCGCTGCTACGACTGCGGTGCTGATCGGAACGATCGCAAGGAGGAGACGGTTGGCCGGAGGACGATCGACTACTTTCACATACACCAACGCACTCTTCATTGAATTGGCTGTTTCAACTCTACTTCTGCTACACTGTGCGTCTAGTGGTAACGATCTATGATCTCTTACCGTATGACTTTCTTATTTACACGATAGAATTTTTTTAATTTATGCTAGTATAGTCTATCCGTATCCCAACACTTACCACAATAGATTAACGCAATAGTAGAAACAATTTAATTTCTGTAAAAATCATTAAAAATTCTCGCTTTTCCAGCGGACCTTAATTCGGGATGTAAGGTATAGAATATGAATATGGTAATTATTGAATCTCACATGCGCTACCGCCCAGAGAAAAAACCGACAACCGTGTGATCCTAAGTGCCACACGTGTAGGTAAGCGACGCACGAGGCCAAATTAAATCGCTTTACCGAAATGAATTAGTAGTATTCCGCCAGTGGACCGATGGGACCTGGGCAACATTTGGTCCAAAGCAGCAACGCTCGCGGGAGGAAAAACATCGACCATATACACTACTCGCACAGCTCGACGGTCGGTGTCCCGCTCCTGCTTGCCCTCCATCTGGCACGGAGGGGGACACGTGGGCCGTCCACGTCTCCGCGTCGTTTTCCCTTCAACTGCGCCTCAGATGGCCGGTGCCGCGACGGCGCGTGGGGACGCGGCGCTCCAACCCTGTCCGGCGCCGGTCCAAGTCACAGTTCTGCTTCCGTTTCCGACTCTGAAAATCTTATTGCAACCGTGTATGAATTCGTACTGTTTCCTTTAGAAATCATACGTACTATTATTTGAAACGTGATGATTTTTTAACTAATTTTTTATATTATTTGTAGAGATATAAGTTTTTTATTTTTATCTTTTCTTTACTACTTAAAAGAAGGAGTTGGTGGTTGATGAGTCCTCTCCCATATCTCTTCTCAGCCATTTGATCTGAACAATAAAATCTTAACCGCCCCTTTCCTCTCCCCCCTCTCTCTCTTCCTCTCTCTCGCGATCTAACTGCCCCTCCCCCTCCACTGTCGCTTTCAGCACCTCCTCCCCTCCCTCATCCACCGCCGCCTCCTCCTCCTCCCCCTACTTCTCCTCCCGCGCGCCTCCTCCTCCCTCCCACTCCGCTGAGCCGCCTCCTCCTCCTCCCTACTCCGCACCGCCGCCTCCCGCCCCGCTCGCGCCTCCTCCTCCCTCCCACCCCGCGCCGCAGCCGCCTCCTCCTCCTCCCCACCCCGCTCCGCCGTCGCCTCCCCTCCTCCCCACCCCGCGTCGCCGCCTCCTCCTCCTCCTCCTCCCCACCCCGCGTCGCCGCACCGCCGCCTCCTCCCCACCCACCTCCTCCTCCTCCCTACCCCGCGCCGCCGCCTCCTCCTCTCCCTCCCACCCCGCGATGCCGTCGCCTCCACTCCCCCCACCCCGCGACGACGACGCCCACACGATCGCCGGTGCGGGTCGGCGTGCTTGGCGCGACCTCGAAGAGGCGGACGAGCTGGCGGCGTTGGACGCGGCGATACATATGCGGCGCGCGCGCGATCGCGTCGCCGCCGCCGCTGCGCGCGCGCAGGTGCGATCGTGCGTGAAGGGCGCTTGCGTCGAAGAGGCGCTCGAGTAGCGTGGCGTCGTTGATGACGGCGTGGAGCACCACCACGCCGCGCGACTCGAGGAGCCGCTGTCGCGCGCGCTTCAGCGAGGGGTCGTAGTAGGAGTTGAAGTTGTCCCGACCGAGCACGTTTCTTGGCTCGGAACGACAAGAAATTTGGTGCTTCCGTAAGTGACCCCAAGAAACGATCCAAGTGTGTGCTGCTTGCTTTCCTTCTAACCTTCTCCAAAGATGTTCAGAAGGTAATGTTTGGATTCAGCCAACTATGCCTGACTACATATGAAGTTCGTTACATATGCAGTTCATTTTTAAGCATCCGGACCACGGTATTGAGATTCTGAGGCTCTCAACTTTTGTTTCCAGATTTCAGCAAATTAGTAAAGCGTCGTAATGAAAGGAGAGCTATCGAGCAGTCAAATATTTGTAACAGAATTGTGTGACAGATGTATCTCTCAATTGGGCAGGAAAGGTGGACCTTTATGTTATACTATCTCTCAATTGGGCAGGAAAGGTGGACCTTTATGTATCTTGGTGTTGCGGGGGTTAACAGCTGTAGTTTGCATCGATTTTTGACAAGGTGTCTCACTTTTTTTTGTTTTGTTTTTGAGACTCATGGTGTTGAGATCATCTTAATTGAAGCATGCTGTGGGCCTGGCATAGTGATTGTTCTGGTAAGAAAAGGTGCGCTTTTATTTAGTGCCATGACATTTCTTGAGGTTTTAGTGTCTATCATTTGCTTGGTTTGGGATGTTATGAGGCATCACATTTGTAATTCTGATTTATATATGATATATTTGTTCTCTCGTGATGCTTAGTTGATTCATTTAATTAGAACATTATGTATTCTAGGTGTTGTGTGGTCATTGTTTGGAAAGGAAACATGAAACTTTTTTTGGTTCCATGGCATTTTTGAGGTTCCATTGGTGGAAGTGTGTTGTTTGGCTTACTTGCTGTTGGTATCTTTGGTTCATTGAATTATTTTGTTAAGTTACATTATATGATTGTTTTCTTGGTTGGGATATGCTGTTGGTAAAATTGGAGTGCTTTCTTGGTTGGGATATGCTTTTGGAGTGAAAATGGTGATTTCTATTGATTTTAAAGGTCCGTGTTTTGGTCTTTTAAGTTGCAACTCACCGTATTTCTTTGGCTTACTGTTTTTAGCTTGCTCTGCTATGAGCTAATGCATCATGGTCTCAGGCTCTCAGCCATTTTGTTTATCTGAAATGCCTTTTTTAATTGAGATATGCTTTTGGAATGATTATGATATTCAGCATGTAGATAAATTGTTCCTTTTCTTTTAGAAGAAGATGGTTTTGGATACAGAAAGCATTTCTTTTATTGGTTGTCATGTCGTTGTTGATGTTTTAATAGTTCTACTTTGCAAACATGTATGGATTTGGTTTGTTTGCACTTGCTACCTGTTCTGCCAATTGATGGTAATCTCAACAAATTTGATGTCAAGGAATTATGCATCTAAGATAAATGATTGTCGACCAATTTTATTAGTGGTGCATGTCGCCGGAAGTTATTCTATAGCTGAAGCTTAGTGTCGTAATAGTGCGAGCAATGCTATATTTTTTTGGTTTCTCGTGCACTGGAATTTGTAAGTTTTGGCCTATCAAGATGGCTATTTAGGAAATAAAAGTTCATCCAAGATAAACTCCTTTTGAGTTAATTTATGAGTATTTAAATGTTTGCTAATTTATGAATGTAAAATAGGGTGACATAGTTAAGTTCTTCCCATTTTGATAGCCATGCTGGCATGCTTAGCTCACCCTTTATGTCCCTGATTCTGGAAAACATATATATTCTTTTCAAAGTTACCATGTTCATTATACTAATTCCCTAAAAAGAATGTTCACCATAGGTCATGAATCATGAGAACTTGGTGATTTCTTGCCTTTGCTATCTTGGCATTGTTTCTTTCAATTGGATATTTTGTACATTGTACAGACTTGTCCTTTAATGGCTTAATGCATTGTACTGGATCCTAGCCATTAATGAGACTTTAGAATTTTCTTGACAAGATTTCTTAGAGCGAGCAATGTTATACTATCTCACGATACTTGTAATTTCTGGGTTACTTGGTGAACAATTGGGTTATTAGATTCTTGTAGTTTCCAAGGGTATCGAACATTATTTAGTGAACAATTATATTGATGTATATTACGCAAAATGCAGAAGCTTGTTCAATGGACTAGAACACGAGTCTTGGAAAAATTATAACTTCCCATCTTACCAAGAGGTACAATCTTTGTTTTACTTCAATTAATTCACAAATGATTATTTAAATCTTTTGTGGTTTTTGCACTTTTCCCTGTTGGTCTTAAAATTGTTCGATTAGAATAATGTTCTTGACCATTAATGCTTGGACTACAGTTGTACATTGCCTTGGACTCTTTATACAAAAAAAAATATATTTTTGTAGTCTACATTGTAAAGGTTAAGACCAATTGATAGTCTCATCTCCAACTTTAGTAACGTTATTAATGTAGTAATGTCTTGGACTCTTCATTTTACTTGTATGATAGTTAAGGAATGTTTAATCTTCTCTATAACCAGAGATTATTGGCATTACTTATTTGCAGGGATGGAGAGTAATGCGGATAGGACAAGTCTCTAATAGTATGCTCTTAGGAGCTATGTTGGCACTTGACTGTGAAATGGTCCTTTGCCACGATGGTACCAAGCCATTGTCAGAGAATGTGTTGTAGACGTAACAATCTGGAGGTAGTACATTATTTTGCAAAACCAAGTATATTTGGATTCATCAGAATGCCTGGTGCATTAACAATCAGAAGAATGCTATTATATAACACAATAAATAATTCGCAATGCTGAAGTGTTAGATGATTTTTTATGTTTTATGCCAAAATTTCTCAATTTTGGACAATTCAAATTTCTTCACAATGTGCTTGATTTGGAATCATGTCAGAACTTTCCATCTCTGTTCTTAAGTCTCACTGAATTCAATATTTTTCCACCGGCCGGATTTGGTTAGGCCCGTGTGCATGTACGTCGTCGCGCTGGAGGCGGGGAGCAGCGCCGATGACCGTGGTAGTGGAGCTATTGCGATTCTTTGGTTCTCAATCGTCGAGCTTGAACAACGTGGCTGCAAAGGCAACGATTGCAAGCGAGACGTGTTTGTTCGCGATTACAGAGGTAAGCTCATTTCCCTATCTGTTCTTTTGTTCTTCTCCGCCTCTCATCTCTTCTAACATTCTCCTATTTCTTCCTCCGTTTGCACACTCACCGGTGTTCGAGTATCTGGTGTAACCAAGCATTGGAAGGGACTCGCTGGGAGGAGAAGAATGGTGAGGATTTTGTGACTACATTGGGAGGAGAAGAACGGCGAGAGCAAGGTGAGTCAAATCAAACTTTGTAGCCTTGGAGAGCAGTACTCCTTAGTTGTATTGCAACGTCAATTGGATTGGCGGGCTTTTGTGCTTTCCCCTGTTTGATTGGTCCCCTTGATGATTGTAGGGAAGGAAAGGTTTTATTGATTAGCTGAAGAAATTAGAAGAAAGAAAAAGATTGTTCTTCAGGTTGATTACTACACCTTTTGCTCTGTTAACTTTATAGCTTGTGTCTCCACCCATGGATCACTAGATTTTATGCCTATGTTGTCTCTGTTTGTTGCACATGCAGTTCTAAACTTGTAAAAAAAAATTAATACTACATATGCTGCCTTAATGCTAATGTATAGATCAACCCCATCAATAGATCTTATTTCAGGATAGAGAAAGGAAGGCATATCTACATCTACTGTCACCAGCATGAATCACTAAAAGCTTTTTACTAATAATAAGGCCGATTTAGTGCCTATCTTTTAGCTAAAGTCATTAAATTAAACTTAACAAAGCTAAACCACAAATGTGGAAGCAGCATCAATTTAAACAAAAAATCATGCCAGCAGGAAGTTTACTACAAGAAATACTTGAAGCATCTAGGGATTTCAATTAAATTCAAGGACAAAGGAGTGTGTGGACATGTTATTCCTTTCATCCAATAAGAATATAATAATGGGATATGCTGATCATTGTTGTGTGGGACCTCATTCTACAATTTACTCTTTTGCAAAGTTGCACAATTGAATTAAAGTTTAGCTTATCTCTATCTCTCACAACTTATGATCTATTCAGGTTGAAGTCAAAAGGGCAGTCCCGAGGGAAGAAATGACATCAAAAGATGGCCCCAAGACAAGAAAGATCTTTGTTGGTGGGCTACCGAGCACTAACTGAAGGTTACTATTAGTTGCAAATAACTAATCTTGAATATATTTCATTTATTATGGTGAAAACTGAGAAGGTGTCAAATTTCAAATGAGTTGAAGGACTACTTTTCGTCGTATGGTAAGGTGGTTGAACATCAGATAATGCTTGAACATAGCATTGGGCATTCAAGAGGGTTTGGTTTTGTCACTTTTGAAAGTGAGGATTCTGTCGAAAGGGTCATATTAGATGGAAGAATGCATGATCTTGGTGGGAAGCAGGTCAGAACCTTCTTTTCTTGTTTGTGAACTTTCTGTAGCAGGTACGAACTTTGATTAACATGCCTACAATCGACATTTACATACCTTCTATTAACATGCCTGCAAATACCTTGGTAACTTTTGGTATGTTTTCTTGTGTTTCTAATTAAGCCTATATACAAGAGGCTCAGTTGTAATTTTTATCCTTTTCTGGAAAGATTAACTTAATGTTTTAGTAACATCTCTTGAACAATATCGCTTTATCTTCTTTTTAAGTAGTAAAGATTCTGTCACAACGGAGAAAATAAAGGTTGTTCATAGATAATTGGGATGGCTGTAGTTATCTATACATTTATGGCTGAGCTTCCTCACAATATGCGCCCTTATTTAATTATAGGATTTTTTTGTTATTATTAAGAAAGTATGGCACAATCCTTTGCTTCTTGTTGCACATGTGAATCAGAAGTATTCTTTTTTTGCTATTGTTTACGAGCTAATTTTATCTCTACTCCTTTCCATGGACTATGGCTTTAGAGATGTGCTATTTACATTGTATTTGTTTTTCCGTTGCAACGCACGGGCACATGACTAGTTTTTAATTAAACATATCAAAAAAAACTAATAACTGTTACGGTGCTATTTTAGTAAAAAGTCAAGATACTTTTGAACAAAGCCTTTGTCTTTGACCTTTCATGAAAAAGTGCTACTTATGCTTTGTAACGTGTAACGAGCTATTTGGAATGTATGAATTCGTAGAAATTTTATAGCAATTTCACATGAATAAGTTTATTTTTTGTGTGAACAGGAAAATTTCACACGTGCCAAATGGAGCCTAAATGGTTCGGGCCAGTGCTATCCGAAACAACATAACCCAATAGTGGCCCAACTTACTGGCATATATATGGAGCTACTAGCGTTAGGCCAAGCATGGGTCTAGCGGGAATTCGTGATTAGTTCGAAGGTCAACCAGACCGGTTTGGAGCAGAGCTTGACTCGACCTCTGGTTTACTAGATGTAACTCACTTTTGTTTCCTTTTCCCTTCCTCTTGTCTCGTATCTCCAACTTCATCCTTTCAATAAAAAGCAGGGGATAACCATTTGTTGGTGTTAGCAAAATCTGTACAGGATCGTGTATTATGGAATGTAATATCTGATTTTGTCGGTTGTTATTGTAGCCTGTCCGGCACGGGTAGGGGTGTTAATGGATTGGGCTCAAACATGTTAAACTTAAATGGGTGGGCCCTTAATCGGATTGGCTTTGGATAAGTGGGAAAATGTTTGAAACGGGTGGGAAATGGATTTGAAACAGTGGGAAATGGATTACAATCCTATTCAGCAATTTAGTTTGGGTTGGATCGGGTGGGAATGTTGTATGGGTTAGGTTGGGTTGTGGAAGGTGGTCTTTGGGTTGGGCTGGATAAGGGTTACGAATTTTTCTTTACAAGTTTGGGTTGGGCTGGATAAGGGTTACAGATTTTTCCAACCCATTAGCAGGCCTAGACGGGTTCTGCCTTTATCTCCCGCATGTGTTTCCTTTTTTGTTGCTCTCGGTTGTAATCCTCATATGTACACATCGTTGACCATATATAAAATGCACGGATCCCTTTGGGCTCCTTGTGACAATTATTATTTTACATGATATCAGAGCTCATTTTACATGGTATCAGAGCTGGATGATTTCCTTGCCTTGGCTCACCATCTCCTTCCTCTTTTGTCGCTCCGAGCATGGAGACCGCACCCTTCCCTTCCCCCACCTCCATCTCCTCCTCATCCACGCCACTCTCATCTGTGTCTGCTGCTGCATTCCGCTTTCAATCATCTAAGCCATTAACATCTGAATCCATGTTCCAATTGTTTTGGATCTAAAGGAATCCAACTACTCCCAATGGTGCCGCTTCTTTGACATGGTGTTTGGCAAGTTCGGCCTCACCCATCACGTTGATGGCTCTGACCCTAAGCCAAACAAAGTCACCTGGATGCAAGATGACTTTAGCATCATCTCTTGGCTGTACAACACCGTCTCCTTAGAGATTCTTGGTATAATCATGTAGTTGAACGACTCTATCTAGGCAAGCATTAAGTCCATCTTCCGTGGCAACAAGCTTGCATGGGCCATCTACGTCGGGGCAGAATTCCACAATCTCTTCCAGGGCGACATCTCTATACAACCCAAATTTAGGCAATTCAAAATTTTTGAATAAATTTAGAGAATATTTCAACATTTGCCACCGTAAAGATGTGCATTTTAGGATTTGTGAATGGGGAGTGGTTCATGGACATGGGCACCAACGCCCACATGTCATTTGGTTCTGATAAAATCTCCTCTAACTCTTCCTCAGTTCCGTCCTCTCATATTATTGTTAGCAATGGTTCTAAACTGTTTATCACTCATTCCGGCTCAACTTTTATTGCCACCTCTTCCCTTGCTCTCTTTTTGAACAATTTTCTCATTGCTACCACCCTCATCAAAAATCTCATTTCAGTTTGTTCCTTTACTCGAGATAATTTCATTTTAGTTGAATTTGATTCTTTTGGTTTCTTTGTCAAGGACCTGTTGTCTTCCAATAATGCAACGCACCACCTCAGGCCTTCCTAGCCGCAACTACCTCCATTGATTTGTGGCATCAACAACTCGGACACCCTAGTCGTGAAGCTCTGTCTAATGCTCTTCGAACCTTTAAATTCTACTACAGAAATTGGCCTCTTCCCACTATCATGCTTTTCAGTTAGAGAAATATGTTAGGCTACCTTTTCATTTGTCAAATTTAAAAATGTTTGTTCCTTTTCAACTTGTTCATTGCAATGTATAGACATCTCCTGTATCCAACACTCTAAGGTTTCAATATTATCTGATTGTCCTTGATGATTTCTCTCACTTTTTGTGGACTTTCCTGTTGCGCTGAAAATCTAACGTTTTTTCTACGTTTGAACACATTCACTCTATGTTTGCATCCAATTTCAATCTCCCACTCTAATCAGTGCAAGATGACAATGGCCACAAATTCAATAATCACACCTCCCATTCTTTTTTCACTGCTCATGGCATCACCCTTCACATCTCTTGCCAATACACTTCACAATAAAATGGCAAAACGGAACGAATTATTCGTATTGTCAACAATGTCATTTGCACCTTGCTATTCCACACCCATATGTTGCCACCTTTCTTGGTAGAGTCACTCGCCACTGCCATGTATCTTCTCAATATGCATCCTTGTAAACCCCTTCAACTAGTTGCTCGACAATGAAACTTGGGTTCTTGTTTCACGTCCTCGTAATGCTAACATTGTATCAGGTAAATGGTCCAAGGAAAACAATTTCAGTGAAAAAAATTGTCGAAACCCTCTGAGAAAGATGAAAATCAAAATTTTTGAAAATTTTAGAATATTTTTGAATAATTTTGATTAAAAATTGAAACTTGTAGTTCAAATTCTAGAAATACAAATATATTAAAAAAATCCCATGCCAGCGCCACGCCGTCGCCTTCTCATCCCCTGTCGGCGCAGCCCTTATCCACACTGCCTCCCACTCCTTTGCCAGCCTCGTCTTCCATGCGCAGCAGCTCACCACAGCCCTTCAATTCCATCCACACCATGGGCCCATGGCTGCCTCCCTTGTCGACGTAGCCTCCCTTGCCGGTTCAAGGCCCACTAGGTTGTCCATGGCTTCTCTCAACAGCCTAGGGTGGAATTTGATGGGACTTTCAATCAAACAGTCAAGACTACCACGATTCATATTGTTCTTAGCCTTGCCGCTTCTCATCAATGGCCTATTCATTAGTTGGATGTTAAGAATACTTTCCTTCATAACATTCTTAATGAATCAATTTATTGCCAACAATCGGCCAGCTTCGTTGATCCTTCCAAGCTGGTTCACGTCTGCCTTCTAAACAAATCCCTCTATGGCTTGAAACATGCCCCTGGTGCATGGTACATCCATTTCGCCACCTACATTCGGTCCATTGGCTTCCTTCCAATGGCTTTTGACTCTTCCTTATCTGTTCTATGGTAGGGACATGATGTCATATATGTTCTTTACGTCAACGACATCATCCTCGCCGCATCTTCTACCTCTCTTCTCTAACAAACTGTCTCTCTCTTCCATGGTGAGTTCTCCATGAAGGATCTGGGTCCTCTCCATTTCTTTCTTAGTATTTCTATTGCTTTCTCATTCGCAGGCTTCTTCCTTTCTCAGAAGAAATATGCCAAGATGCTTCTCAACTGTCCTAGCATGACCTCTTGCAAGCCGGCCTCCACCCCCCATTGACACTTGTCCCAAGATCTCTACTACCAGTGTTATGCTGCTGCTGCCCAATGGTTCTATTTATCGAAGTCTCGTGGGTGCCCTCTAGTACCTCATATTGACATGACTTGATGTAGCCTATGCAGTTTAGCAGGTTTGTCTTCACATGCATAGCCCCCGAGATTGTCATATATATGGCTCTTGTCAAGTGGATTCTACTCTACATCAAGGGTTCTATTGATCATGGCTTGAACCTCCACGCTACACCATCCATTGTGCTGATTGCCTATTCTAATGCTGATTGAGCCTGCTGCCCCGACACTCGTTGTTCGATGTTGGGTTACTATGTCTTTCTTGATGACAACTTAATCCCTTGGTCCTCCAAGCGATATCCATCTACATGTCTTCGAATCCTATGCAATATCAGCGTACGAAGCACATCGAGTTGGACATTCATTTCGTTCGAGAAAAGGTGGCGCTTGGTGAGCTACTCGTTCTACATGTTCCATCTAGCGCATAATTCATCGACGTGATGACCAAAGGACTTCCCAAGGCGGTGTTTACAGAGTTCCGGTCTAGTTTGAGCATCCGTTCTGGTGACGCTCCAACTGTGACAGGGTGTTAGCAAAATCTGTAAAGGATCATGTATCATGGAATGCCAGTCGTTATTTTAGCCCATCTGGCACGGGATTCTTTCCTTGTCTGTTGCGCTCGGTTGTAATCCTCAGATGCACACCTCGCTGGCCATATATAAAACACACGGATCCCTTTGGGCTCCTTGCGGCAATTATCATCTTACGCAAAGCTTCTTTGCTGCTTGTGGTTGCTGTAACCGAAGAAAATATAGCACAACAATCAATTTGAACTGAAAATTGCTTACTAACCAGTAGTACTCCAATAAAATAAGAAAGGAAGTCATTTTTGACTTTTTTAAGTTAACAAGATGCTAAGTTGACCACAAAATCATATTATCATATTTTCAGGGGAAAAAATACAAAAGTGTAATGTCATGAAAATATATTTCATGTCAAATTTACTTGTACCATTTTCATATATCTAAAATACGTATTTTAGATAATATCTTTGATTAAATTTAATACGGTTTGATTGCACGAATTCTAAGGCAAATTCCTTTTTGGGACTGCAGGGAGTAAAAAAATTAGCCTTCGTGGTTGTCGAGTGTCACCTAACTGGTTCTTACTTCTTAGTGTGGTAGTAGTAAGATAGTAAGACAGAAATTAACGAGAGATCACGTAACACGTATGCTTAATCCTTCTTTACTCCAAAATTGACTCCTAATGCAACATCCTCATTCTGCCAGGTCATCTTTGAAACGGTAGCCATCAAATCGAATTTAATTAAAATATCAACCCATGGATCTTAAATATTAGTTGAAAGGATGGAAGTCTGTGAAACCATATATATTGTCTTGTGATCAGACACATTCATGTTACATCGTTGCAAAGTATAAATAGGCGTTACTGTTAGCGATATGCCCTAGAGACGATCACGATGATGATCATATCACCACCTGGTTCTATTCTGTCTTAGCGACGCGCGATGACGACGCGCCACAGCGCGGTTTCGACGACGTTGAAGGTGCACACGTCGCCTTCCTTGAGCTTGTTCTCCTGGCAGAACCTCTTCCAGCCCTTTGTAAGCATGTGGTCGCGATTCTTGTACGTGAGACCACGCACCTCCCAATACCTGCTGCTGCTCATCGAGGTCTTGAGCGTGATCGTGCAGTGTTTCCTGAACCCGATCGCGCTGCAGAAGGTCGACGCCAAAGGCTGCAAGCATTGCAGCTCGCATTGGTTAGAAATTAACGTCATGCTTATGGGCGTGAAATTAACCAGGTCGTCGCTTTATGTCTCTTCCTAATTTGATCATATCAGCAGCGATTAGAAATGATTGTGCTTACAAGATGCCGTTCGAGTGCGTAGGTGCTTATCTCCTTCTTTATCCAAGACGGCGGCCCAATCTCGTAGGAAGATACGCAGATTTTTCTCCTCTTTTTTCCCCCAGCACGAGACGTCCCGTCCGTGCTCTTACGTTTCCTACTGGAAGAAGGTGCTTCCTGCAGGCTTTTCGGTCCTTCAAATGCTGAGAAGACAACAGTGATAAATAGATTTAGCTCGTAATGTAATCCATGGCTTAGATATTCATCATAGGATCTCAAAACAAATTTGTCTCACTTTGCTCAGCTTGATGGAGTTCGATGTCCTGGTCTCTACTTTGCTCAGCTTGATGGAGTTCGATGTCCTGGTCTCTGAACTCTTTCTGGCATCCGTTGAGCCCGAACGCTTTGACCGTGAACACCAGGTTGCCTTCATACCTCACCAGCAGAGCATCACCTTCAGTGATACCATGAAACGCCATAAACTGTGACCAGCCACCTGCGAAGAACACGTCCGATCGATCCTTCTTGAGCTCGACGAGCCAAAATTTGGCGAGGGGGCTGAAAACTAGGGCCGTCTGGCTGTTCATCTGCTCTTCAGAGATGTAGTGTTTCACAAACTCAGCAGGGATATGCTGCAAGAACGAACGCAAGAGCGAAATGTAGCGGACATGCTCATCACCAGCTCATGGTACATTTCAAGAGTGAAGTCTGAACATTTCAACAACTACGAGAGATAAAGTGTGAGGAAAACCAAATTAGCAGGAAGAGCGTGCAAACCATCTTTTCCATACAACTACGCAGAAGCACCTTGATGAACTGCGGCCTACGAGCACCGCCAGTGCTGATCCGGGTTGTCGCAACTGAAGATGAACAAGAGTGTATCAGATGTCTGAGGCTCTGAGCTACGAACTGTCAGAACTCAGACCAAACGCACGCTCATAATCACTGAATTGGAAGCCCCGGAAATAAAAATAAGTATTGTATGATTAATGTGATATAAACATATTCTCAGAAGCTTGTCGATTCCAACTAAACAAAAAAAGATGCTTTTTTCTTACTGTAGTACAAATTGGCTACACTTTTTTTTTTTGAGAAAACTAGCAAATCCGTTATTTGTACTTGCAATTCTACATCAGAGGCAGAGGACGTATGCACCGGTGAGTTGACGGCCGAACTCTTTGAGGCAGCAACTGGTGTCGAACGCCTTGACGGTGAGCAAGCTGCCACCTTCGTGCCGGAGCACCAGGAACCACCCGACGCCGATGCCGTGCGCGCCCGCGAACTCTGGCCACCCGCGCCCCAGGAACGAACCCTCGCCGTCCCGGCCGACCTCGACGCGCCAGATCTTGCCGAATGGGCTGACGACGATGGCCGTGCCCCCGGCCCCGCTGTCGCCGCCGCTGTGGCCGTTCAACTGCCGGGTGAGCTCGTCGGGGATGCGCTGCAGAAGTAGATCGTTTCGTCATTAAAGGATCGGCGTTCGAGATGAGCGCGCGTTTCTGTGAGCAACAATGGCGTTTTTCGTACCTGCTTGTTGTGGAAGGAACAAAGCAGAAGGACTTTCACGTGCTTGGACATGGTGCGCGCGCCATGGTTGCCGGACGTTCCCATGACGACCGGGGACGTAGACGAAGGTCGGAAACGTGCCGGATTTGTCTGTGCTTGTCCCTTTGTCTTCCCTCCTATTTAAAGCCCATGCTAGTTGCTAGACAAGCCGGCCTCTTGATCTTCGACTCTTCGTGTTTACTGCTCCCTTTTATTCAGAATTACTGGGAAATTAATACTACCATTTCGAAGGAGATGAAATGTGAATTACTCCGTAAGTTATTATTTGTTTACATGGAGTTTACGTGGACTCAGACTTGAGGTCCACATGTTCTTTTGATCTGTGATTTATAACTACGGTTTATGACTTTTGATCCTAAGGGCAGTCCCAACCCTCCAACTAGGATAGTTTCCATAGCATTAAATACCCTGCCACATAGACAAAAAATCTGATATGGCATCTTATTTAATGAGGGAAGAGAAGAAAAACACAAGAAACCGTTTCTCATATGAGAAACGAAGTCGACGCGAAATCCAAGGCACAAGGAAATCACGGATTTCGCGATGGGGAGAAACGGGTAGTTTCTTCCTCCGCCGTGCCATCAACGCCCTCGCCGCCTCCGCTCGCCACGCGGCTCAGTGACACGGCCGCCGCCGCCTGTGCCGCGCCGCCGCCGTGCCGCCCGCAACGAGACGGAGACCCGAGCAGCGCGCGACGGAGGCACGCGCGCGGGGTGGCTGCGGGGAGTTGCCGAGCTGGAAGGCGAGAAGGGAGGCGGTCGCCGTCGGCGACTTCAGCGCGAGCTGCGGAGGGGAAGCCGGGCGGTCGGCGGCCCGGCACGGAGGACGGCTCGACGTGGAGGCGGAGGGCGGAGCGGAGGGGGAGGCGGTCGGCCACTCGGTGGCGGCCGAGGCCGGCGCGGCGAGGCCGAGCGGCGGAGCGGGCTAGCGAGGCCGAGCCCGAGCGGAGCGGCGACGAGGCGACGGCGGCGACGCCGAGGAGACCGGTGCTGCCGAGTGGCGAGTGCGATCGGCCAGAAGATGGAGAGAGAAAAGAGAGGATGGAGAGAGAAGATGCATCAGAATATTTAATGAGGGTGATCAGAAGAAACTAGTGGCATTGGGAGAGATGATTTCTTTGAGCAGTGTCTTGCTGACATGGCATCTATGGAAACTATCTCATAGTTTCTGGGTTGGGACTGCCCTAATAAGAATGCTCATGCAAACGAACCCAAAATTGGTAAGTCCATAAATACTTCTAAAAGTTTATCCTGATAAATCACTTTGAAACAGCGATAGAGAAGTCATTCCGTTTATTTTTTCGATGGAAGTCATAAGTCATATGTTGAAATAAGCTAAAAAAAAAGACCCGCCATCCTATAATAAATGCGTCAAATAGTTGAGAGTAAATTTTGCAAAACAAGCACGAGGGATCAAAACAACGGAGAAACTACATATTTAAGGATCAATTACGCACAACTACGGATTTTATAAAGTTTTGTATCACTAAGCTATGAGTTGTAGATAAGCCATCGCGTTCAACAAATATGGCCTGTTCTTTTTGGCTGCGGCTGATGGCTTTTTGGCTGCTTGCGACAGAGATTGCGGAAAGAGATACTCGCTTGCGATTTTTGATGATACAGATATTAGTTTTTTAACGTGTGTTACAATTAACTTGTAGACCCCATCTTAAAAAAAATACTCCGTTTAAAAGTTAGTTACTGTAACAAAAGCCAAAAGCGGCTTTTAGAAGCCACAAAGAACAGGCCCATAAAGGGCCCACATGTCAGTATTTCATAACAATGATATGATGTCATGTTCTTTTGACTTTTGGGTACTTTTAACTCCTTTTAGTAATTATTATTTATTAAATTAATAAATTATAGCTAAAAATTATATGTCACAGCTCAAAAGAACAAGCTCATATTTGTTGCTTGTGTTCATCGTGTAGACCAGTAAAAATTGCCCATCGTGTCAAGTGTTGACTCTGAGGGCAGTTTTGTAATTTCACATTTGATGAAAAACGAAAAAGAGAGAGAGAGGAAGTGGGATGTGGGCCCCACCTATCGGTGGGGCAAAGGGAAGATAAGGCCATGCCTTATCCTCTCGGCTGGGCATTCTGGCCTAGGGGAAATGGAGCAGGCTGCCGCGCCAGCCGATCCGTGCGGCGTGTGGGCCTTCCGGGTGGCTCCTCGGCGGCGCGGGAGCACGGGCCATCGAGGTCGCCCGCGCGGCTCGGCGCCACGAGCCACCGGGCGCCCTTGCGGTGCACACGGCGCCGCGGGCGGCCGCGCGCGCCCTGCGATTGCGCCGCGGTGCACGGGCCAGTTGAGCCTCTCGAAGGTGGCGCGCGGCGCAAGGGGCTCTCCGGGCCGGTCCTCGGCGTACGGGTGTGGGTCCTCCAGTACACCTTAGCTGCTGCAGGGTTGGGTCTTGGTGACCGATTCAGGCGGGTGGGATACGGTCAGATCAATCGGGTGAGAGGCGACGTAGGAGGCGCCAACGGCTCGGTAGCTTCGGCCGCCGGCCGTTGGACGCAGCTCGTCGACCTCTCCCCTCTCAGCTATAAAAGGCATCCCCCCTCCTCAGTCTAGTGCATCCCAAACAGGCAGTCATCTCTTCCTCTCTTCCTCTAGTCCCTGTGATCCCCGTGTGCTCTCTGATTGTGGTGCTCAGTGTTCCTATGCGACATTCTCTGTACCTCGACTTCGACCTCGGCTACTTGGGGAAGAAGTGCGGTATCGTATCTCCGAATATCTTCACTCTCGCTACCACAGCGGGGTGATAAGTTTTCTGGGACAGTGCACGTGCATGCTTTGCCACTGTTCGGTTCTACTTGGTAATTTCGATTATCACTACTGCTGTGAGTAATTTCAGTTGTATACTTTGCATTTTGTGATTAATCCATATTCGGTAAATGCAAAGTAAGTGTGGGATAATTGCTCTGTGATGAAGGCAACCGTATGAAAATTATATGTATGTGGATGTGAAGGTAGATTAACCTTGAGATGAGATTTAGCTATCTTGTTTTGATCGCTAGTTATGCTGTTCAGTATATTAGTTTGGTCTAGTTTATCACTAGTTGTGCTATATACCTGATTCTCACTGATTTACTTGACAGCACACTGTTTTAGTAGTGATTCTATTATGAGTTACTTGAATGTCCAAGCTTTAATCAATATTGTCCATTCTAAATTGAATCTGTGGATTGATTAAAGGAAGTGTAATACTGTTCATAGTACTTGTTTCATGATATAGTTACCTACTTGAATAGCTAATTGAGATTTTAAGGCTCAAGGTATAATTTACAACTACCCACCCCACACACACACACACACACACACACACACACACACACACACACACACACACATATATATATATATATATATATATATATATATATATATATATATATATATATATATATGTTTGATATCTACTGTGGCGGAGACGGCCAAGAGTTTTCTTGTGTAACTAGCCATCTGAGAGCAATAATCACAATCAAATAGCAGTAACATGGAGAGTTTGGTCATACATGTTATGCTCATAATGAACTTGATCCTTGGTAGACTTGATTCATTTTGGTTACATGTATACATGCTTATGTATGGTTTGATAATATGCTATGGCTTAAAATTTTCACATATTTATGCTATAGTAAAGTCATATGCATGTTTACTTTATCATGCCTTTGCAATTAATTATGTTGAAGTTATAATTAATTATATGCTTATCTCGCATAATATACAACAATCCAGTAAACCTATTTTCAAAGTTATGGCTTCATCATCCGATGTCGTTAAGCCGGAAGTGTTTGACGGTGCGAACTTCAAACGGTGGCAGGCTAAGACGAAATTGTGGCTGACTGATCTCAAACTCTTTTGGATCATTTCAAATCCTCCGGTGTTTCCATTGGAAATCCCTGAAATGATGCGGTGGGAGGATGCAAATAACTCGGTCTTAGCCCATCTGTTAGCCATCTTGTCCAACCGGCTATTCGACGTTTACGTCAACTTCACTATGCGGTTTTGAGCGAGGATTCCGCGAATGCACATGCCGCACATTCGTTCGTTGTTTTCTTCTTTTTCGTTTTTTCTCAGCTTTATGTCGTGTCGTGTCGTGTCTTGTCGAAGTGTAGTGCTTGCGTGGTCACAACAAATGAAAATGGTAATGTAGTACTTGTGTAGTCAAATCGATCTGAAAATTTTTGTAGAGGTGCAGTGCTTATGAGGTCATATTGAGCTAAAAAGCTCTACGGAGGTGCAGTGTTTGTGTGGTCACATCGACCTGAAAAGTTTTGTAGTGATGTAGTGCTTCTATGGTCACATCGAGCTAAATAGCCCTGCAGGGGTCCAAAGGTCCAACTAAAAAGTTCAGTAAAGATGCTTATACATGCAATAAATACAATATATAACTCAATAGTACAAAAAATTTAAATCGTACACACCGGAGTACAATGTAGCGTAACACACCGGATAGCTTACAAATACAATAGGTTAAGGCCCTTGCGCAATTAAGTGGCGCCGGAGGAAGAAGGTCTTTTTGGGCAATTCCTGAACGAGTGTCCAGGAGTCTTGCATAGCCTACACCTCGTTGGTCTTGGCCGGTCTCCACGTTGGCTCGCATCCATGTATCATACAGGTGGTGCATAATGTAGTAATCCAACATGTACATGTTACAAGATTGGCGAAATGCAGCGCATACAACATATATGTGGGAGCAAGGATTGTACGGGAGTTGAGGCTTGTTGCAGGTGCAAACTGTCACATTGTTTATGGTGCAAACATGCTTCTGGTCACCTCTCATGTGCCCACGAATGTACTTGTCCTATAGGCGGATCTTGAACTTCGTCCAAGTGATGTTTGGCCATCATTGCTTGATTGACAAAGTAACCAACCATGCACTTTCAAGTCTCGTCAACAACAGCGATGACGGGCAGGGCACAAACCCTTTTCAACATACCGTTGTAAACTCGGGTATGTTGGTTGTCATGATGTTGTATTGAGCACTATAGGTGTCATGAAGAAGGGACCGTTTCTCATAATCTGGGGCATGCATGTTCATCCACTCAGTGAACTCGCTTTGCGGTGTGCCTGCCCCAGAACCTCCACTTGCACGCTCAGTTTTAACCTCAAGCTCCCACCACACGGTGTCGTACTTGTGCTTCTGGTTCTACAGGCAGAGCTTCTTGAACTTTCTCATGAGTCCTTGCTCCGGAAGCGTGTGCGGAAGTTGATGGCTAGATGCTGCTGTCGTTCCATTGGAACGACGGGCTTGTACTGTGCTGCATGGTGTGCAGCGCAGACAGCAACTCGGCATGACGGTCGGTGATGACGCACACATTCGGCCAGTCCCTCACAACATGTTGCTTTATGTTGACTAGGAACCACAGCCAACTACTAGTGTTCTCATTCTCCACAATTGCAAGTAACTGGTTGTTACCATCAGCGGCAACAGTTATGAGAATGATGACCTTGTACTTCTCACAAAAGAATGTGCCGTCTATAGTCAGGATGGGATGACAATGGGAGAAGCCCTGGACTTCCGGGCCAAATGCCCAGAAGACTCGATCAAGAATTAGGTAATTTGGGATGTTGGATGGGTGGGGCCTCTCCATCTTGTTGATGCATGTCCCTAGATTAGCATCCGTAATTTGCTTCAGCATTCTGGGACTAGGTCATAGGCCTCTTCGTAGGTACCATACAACCCTTTGATCACCTTTCGCTTCATCCACCAGATCATACTGTAGCTAACGACATACCCTACTGTATTCGTTGCGGCTATGGATAATGCTCGATAATTTCACACGAGGGTTAGTTATTTCATAAAATTGAGTTGGATAACTTTGGAAAGTGGATATGTAGTTCACTAGTGGTTTATTAAAATAGATGGTTAGTTCACTTGTGGTTCATTTAACTCCTTTGGTTATTTACTTATTATCATTTTAGTTAAATATTCGTTTTCAATCTATTCATTGTATTTATTTCAATTATTGCTTTCTGTAAAATAATCTTTCAGTCATCCATTGGTAAGTCTTGCATATTATATTGTATTTTGTTACAAATGACTTGCTGAGTACCAATATACTTACAGCTTTATGCCTATTATTGCTCAGTTGAAGAAGAGGAGTCATATCGGCAGGAAGTACCTGAAGGAGGATACTTTGATAACTTTGCGGATTAGGAATTTGCTTCTCAATCGATTGCCTGTGGGTATGTTGAATGACTATCATGCTTATTGTTGTTTTTCGCTACTAGTTTCTTAAGCCCTTCAGGCTATTAATTGTAAGCTTGGTCATAATATCGTACTCTAATAATTAATAATATTGAAGTTTTTTTCCTTTATTAATCATGTATATGGTCGATATTTTATTTATGTTATACTGTGTGCACTAGCGTGATCCTAGACTAGTGTGGTATGGAAGGAAGAATGCAGTAGCACCTTCAAGTGCTTGGCTATGGTGCGCATGCCATGGTTGCCAGATGACTCCATGACGGAGACGGAGACGAAGGTGTGAGATTTTGCCAGCTGTCTCCATCTGTTTCCTCTGCCTTTGGGCAGTAATAAAAAAATGGATCATGCAGCCCCCTCCAGCCCTCCTCCCGAACCCCACTGCCTCCTCTCTCTCTCTCTCTCTCTCTGTCTCTCAAATTGTGTCACCTCCCACTTCCCCTCCTAAATCTCCTGCTCCACTACTACCCAATGCCGACCCCTCCACTCCGCTCTTCGTGCCCAATCTCTACCTCCTCATTGACCAATTTTAAATCCACGCTGATCACCTCCACACCTCCGCCTTCTCCTTGACCGGATCTGCGTGAGGTGAGGCTGTGGTGACCTAATGAGGATGAGATAGGGTGCACAACGACTGGATTAGAGTAAGATGGGGTGCACGGTGGCTAGATTGGAGTGAGATACGGTGCAAGGCGGCTAGATCCAGAGAGAGAAGGGAGGTGGTTCCTCAGGTGGATGACGATTGAGGCCGAGTCCGGGCGACAATGGCCTGATCCGAGTGAGGCAACATCTGCAATGACGATGCAGGAGCGAGCGCTGGTGACACAGGCACGACCTAGCACCTGGACCCCTGTCGTCATGCACCACCGGCCGCCACTGCCATCACCAGCCCGTTACAAAAAGGAACCCCTAAACCCCATCAGAAATGGAGCCCTCCCCACAGCCCATGATCAGCTATCCCCCGCCGCCTCAATTGCCAAAGGTTGCACCATGTCGTTGGTTACCTCCGCAGCCGCTGCCTTCGCCATCTCCGGTGGCCTCCTTATTCAGCCTCCGACGGCCCTGCGACCCCTCCGCACCGCCCGTTTTCTGCCCTTGCGAGATCCGAGGCCACTCCAGGTCAACTCGGCCATTCGATTCCTTCGTGCCCAATCGAGTTGGGCTTGCTGTATTCCCGCTGATTGTGTCGTGTCATCTCTATCGGTTCCAGGGTTTTGGCCGGACTCAGAGTTCTACAAGATGGAGGCCATCCTTAAGTGAGTGTGCCATTAAAGATAAGCTTCATAAGCTTTGTTCTTCTGCGATAGATTTGGCTGCCGTGTGCTGAAATGTGCCCAATTCGTGCAAGCTCTGGGGGGTGCCGTATGTGTCATCGGGGAGTGTGAATCAATGCTGCGGTGTTGCTTATCGATCGAGTTCTTGCACGTACGAGAGCTGTTCGGTCAAATAGGTTTGGGCAATTATACAGGGTTTGCTGCAGATGGGGAACAGAGGCATGGTGGTGTCCGACGTGCGGGATTTTGGGGCCGAGGGTGGGTCAACGGAGCGGCATGAAGGCCTGTACGTGGTTGTGGCTCCTGCATTGCTGCTGATTCACTGTTTGTGGTTTGTAGTATGTAGTTTCTGCATCCCTTCTGTCGTGATCCTTGAATTGTAGGTAAGTGTGTTTCGTAGAGCTAGGCGTTGCATCGAAGCACGATAGGAACGGATGCTGATAATCATTTCACAGGTTTTTATTAACAAAATGAGCAGACCATAGCCACTGTGTTCCCTTCTGTATACTGTAATGTGGATTTTCCCCGTTTTGAAAAAAAAAATTGTGATATGTGGATGGACCGACTTCATCACTGCTGATTATTCTGCCCAGAGAGGCTCTTCATACCTTGGCTATCACTTGTTAGTAGTCACTGAGACCCTAACCCTAGACAGCCCGGCGCTCCGGTGCCTATCACCTTGCCGAGCCCACCTACACCAGCAGCAGCACCACCTGCTCGACTACCGCAACGCGCCGTGGGCGCACACACGAGGGAGCCCGAGGGGGCGCTGCGGCTGCGGCCGGGGGCGATGGACGGGGCGGCCAAGCCCAAGGCGAAGCTGGTGGCCGGCGAGGCCAGGTACGTCCTCGAGGACGCGCCGCACGTGTCCGACTACCTCCCCGATCTCCCGGTGAGTGCGGGCCGTCTCCTGCTCGCGGAGTCTGCATGCGCTGCGTGGATCAATCTAGGGAGTGGATCAGGGAGCAATCCGCCGCTTCGCTAGATCGCGGGTGTGTGTGTGTGGAGTGATTGGGATTATTTGGGATACAAGGTGATTGGGATTGGAATAGCGATGGCCTTAAAGTAAGTGCAGACTTTTCGAGTGGTCACCTAAACTTGGTTTTTTTTCCTCTTTCGTGGCGCAGCTTGAGGTGATCTGTGATTAATTACAGAGGCCATGGATGAAATGTTGAGTCTTTGAGATAAATAGCACAAATGTTTCTTTGTGATCATGATGGCCTTTTTGTTGTTTTGATGTGGCAGACCTAACCAAATCCACTGCAAGGTAACCCAGCATACTCGGCTGTGAAGTAAGACTGAACTTGCTAACTTGTTACTCCCATTGTTTTTCTTCTCGTATTGTTGTTAAATTGATAATAAAATAACTCGTTTGCAGGCAATACTTTGTAAACCCAGATTACACCGCCTGCCAGAAGGTGAATTCTTGAGAAATTTGTTGTGAACTCGAATCCTTTGTAAACAAAGCGATCAACATGGACGTACAAAGGGTTTTTTTTTTCTAACTTCATGTTTGTCTTGGTCAGGTCTATTCTGAATCGGATGAGGTCCATGCATGCATTGTCACCTGTGGAGGACTGTGCCTCTGTTTACTTCCTATAAGAATTAGAAATTCAGTTCATGCTTGGCTTCAATTACTTAATGATCAATGCTTGCATAAGTGCATATTTCTTCCTAGCAAATGGGCTTTCGCCACAAAATTCCATGGGAGCAATTTCCTATTCTCACTTATGCCAGCTGAACAAAAATATAGTGGCTTTTGTTAGTGTTGTTTCAATATCTATAGATATTATAGGTGTTTGGCTCAACATTGTAGCCTAAGTGAATTTCTTGCCATTCAAAAAATTATTAGAAGATTCTTGTTTCACTACTTAATTAATTAAGAGTTGATATATATAGATTTTGATATTAATAACTTTCATTGGCAGTCCTTTTGGCACTGTGATTAGTTTCTCAGAGCAATTTCATTGTATCTTACATGCAAATAACTTTCTCAAGGTGATGTTCCACTGCAAGGCGACTTCTCTGCTGAGCACATGATTTTTGGAGGTATTCCACACATAATAATGCTCAGCATATCGTATTATTAGATTCTTATTGTATGAAAGCAATAATGTGTGCACACACTAATGTTCATGGTTCTATTCACTAATGTGGGCACATATTTCATCTTATCTATCACTATAAAATAGCATCAACACAAGAAACTCTATGGCTTCCTAACATTTTTCTATCTTGACAAAAAGGAACGGTATATGGGCTTTGGTTGTTAGTGATATGCCCTAGAGGCAACATGGAGATGTTGTATATATCACATACTATGTTTATGATACATTATTTTGTTCCTTGGAATAGACATCATCATTATTGATCAATGAGTATGTGACTTATTCATGAGACTCTTAAATACTAAGATGTTGCTATTTCTAAATGATCCCTGATCGTATATCATATGAGGAACAAATATGATTCAAAGACAAAGATCAGCATATGTATTGATTGATGATCATGTCTCATGGATCATGGTATGGTGATACCAAATCAATAATATGGACATGTGTTAGTGAACATATGTTGGATAGACTGGCCATGAGACACTGCAGAGATTCCATGTGTCATCGGTTGGTCTCAAGTAGTGTTTATGTAGAGTCCTTAGACTTGAGATCATCATGGTTCCCAACATGAGTAGTAGCTTATTTTGGGACTACTAAACACTACTCCGTGGCGGGTAGTCATAAAAGTAGTCTTCGGGTTTGCCATGAAACATGTAGTGGGATGTGAATGATCAAGATAGAATTTGCCCCTCCTTATGGGAGAGATATCTCTGGGCCTCGATGTAATGGATTATGAAAGTGCATGGCCATGCCAAGGTGATTGAGGAGTCAATCACGAGTTTATAATCCATCACGGAATCGAGAGAGTGATTGAGCTATTAAGAGGATGACACAGTCTCGCCTTGAGCTCAATCTATATCATGAGGCAAAGGGATTCGTACATGAGAGAACATTACAGAGTTCAGTGATATGATCTTTACATATACTTTGGGGTTAATATGTCTTACTAGAGGCCGCTATTAACATGGTAGCTGAAAGACGTTTCGGTCACGACCAAGTATACGTGAACCTCTGTGGTCGCACGCTTAACGGGTTGGAACACTAATTCGAATATGATTCGGATATGGGCTCAATTCGGATAGAGATCCGAATAGACTCCTATTGGGCCTCGGTCCACGAGGCCCACGTGAGGAGGTCTATATATATGGAGGCGAGGCGGAGGATTTGTCGATTAACATCTAGCAAAACCACGCCGCCACCTCCCGAGCCAAACCCTAGCCGCTCACGAGTGCTAGTACACTCGCGATCGGCGTTCCACCCGGGCGTGTGGATACGGTGGAGGCGCTGCTCGTTGCGATCTTGATCGGCGTGCGTGGAGGAGACGATCTGTTCGGGACGATCGGCTACTTCCACTACTACCTCGGCGTGCGAGATTGGATCGGTTTCAATTCTTCTTCATTGCGCTGCGCGTCTAAGTGGTAACGATCCATGATCCTTCCTTAGCATGATGTTCTTGGGTGCGCGGTAGAAAAGTTTTGTTTTCTGCTTCCGTAGCCTACGCGTATTCCAATATTGGTAAATATAGTAAATATGACAGATTGACAGGAAAATGAACTATTTTTTTTGTAAAGGAAAAAAACTACTTTTCACACATCCAGACCATGAAAAAAACAAGATTGACCCACTTCTCACCATCTTCTCCACATTGACATCGTCACACATAATGCAGAATGTAAGCAGACAACTGAGCGGGAAGTTACGAAAAATTTGACACCCTCCAAGACCCCAACAAAAACCAGAGTGAAGCATATTTCCTCTTCGAACTGAACACATTTAGGCATGATTACTGTTGTGGGGGTGGCCTAACCCCTGTGACTGGACCTTGCAATTGACCTAATATGTAATAGACCCGATAGTGTAAAGGCGTAAATATACCAATGTACCTTCATCCTTTGTAAGCACTAAGGGGTAGAATGGAGATTTCTCATTCTACCCCACTTATGTATATAAACCATCAGGAGGGGTAGGAGGGGGACATCCTTGAATTCTTACCAACCCTTCCACAGATCTGGTTCTCCTCTTCCTCTTCTACGAGTCCCCTTCTTTACTGTTTGGCCTGTAGTCACAACAGATGGCGCCGTCTGTGGGGAGCGACTAGGAGTCACGTATGGAAGAAATTTCTCCAACATTCAACAAAAAGCGGCGGCTATGCGGATCCTTTCTGCTCCTGGGGGCATGCTGCTTCCAGGAGCATCGGAGACATATAAGTAGTTTGCTTGCTAAGAATTTAACCATCCTGGCTATGGAGATGTTTGGGCTCTACCCGCATGCTTCGTCATATTTTGTAGATGCAATATTGACTAGACCTAGTTGAATCGCCCAGACGCGGTGCCGGATGGATCCAATCGAATCGCCTATTTTTATGTTGCTGCTATCTCCGCTCTACTGGGGGTGGTCATGTAGGAAAGCGATTGTAATATCCTGATCGTCGTTTCGGCGTAGGTTTTTTTAAAAAATAGGGAGTTTCCTATTTTTTCGGTGAATCGCAGGAGGCGAAAATTAATTTGGGAAATTATTCAAAATAAAAGAATAAATTTAATTCATTAAAAAATATAGAATTTGGGCTTCCTAGAGGAGGGCCTAGCCAATTTGGGCCAACCAGCCTAAAGGGGGCCCAAGCTACCCCTTTTTCCTTCCCCAAACCCTAGCCAAGCCCCCTCCCACCCCCTTGGCCGGCCCCACCCCTTCTTGGACGTCCTCCCTGCCCTCTCTCTCTTCCCAAGGCTGCCATGGCTGAAAAGAAAGGAAGAAAAGGAACAAGGGAAGAAAGGGAGGAAGAGAAGGGAGAAGGAGGGAAGAAAAGAGGAGAAAAAAAGAAGAAGAAGAGTGATCTTGAGGAATTCTCCTAAGTAACTCTCCCTCACCCCAATCCTTCTGTTTTCTACTGAATTTAGGGTTCTTGGTCCAAGTTTTGTGGGGATTAGCATTTTAGAAACTCCCGATTAGAGAATCCCGATTAACTGTCTGTAGATCCAATCGCGCGGTGTTACTGTTCGTGCGGTTTAAACCCCTAAGACGATTTTTCCCGAGGGTCTCCCCAAAAGGAAAAACGTAGCCGGTAGAGGCAAGTAACGTAGTGGATGTGCTACCGTTTAACCCGTTATTCTTACTACTTGCAATATGCATGATTTTTTGTAATGATAAATGATATGCTATGATTACATGTTTTCTGAGTAAAAATATGGTAGCAAGATATTAATCAATTGCTATGTTTGGATGAGTTTTGGTAGTATTATGGTAATTTGCGTAATGAGTTAATTGTGGTATATGAGAGTAAATGCATGGTGGATATGAAGATATTTTCTCGTTGTTAAATTTATGAGTATCATATTGATGCCCTTGAAGTTGGTATTTTTTGTGGTCTTGGTGGTAGCATTCTTAATGAATACTTGTGGTTGTGGTGGTAGCAATCTTGATGAATATATTGTGGTCTGTGGTAGGATTCACTATAGATCGATTGATTTTGATCTTGGTGAATCGAATGTTGGTTATATGGTTGACCTTCGTGGTTAAATTCTTGTGGTTTATTATTATCATATCATTCATAACATGTCATGACATTGCATTGTGGATGTCGCCGCTTATAGCCACGACCGTACCGGTACAGCATCGTGCATTGCCGTAGCACGATGCACACTTTTACCTTGTTGGGTAAAGGTGCAGTGGAGCATAGCATGCATATGCATTGCATTTGTGGAAAGATCATTTGTATACTTATGCAATATATTGCGGAGAAGTTATTTTACAAACAACTACAACTTCATAGTTGTATGGTGGAATTGGCTCATGAGGGCCACTTGTGGTATGAGGAATGTGGCTGTGGTCGTGGAAAGGGGTTCATCCCTTGTGGTATAGTAGGGGTTGTGTTTGCGGCATGAAATTCTTTTCTCTTGTGGTAATTGTTGATAACAGTTGTGGATGTATGAAATAATAAAGTTAGTGAGGTAAAACATGTTAATGCTTTATTATCATTGGTAATGGTAGTGGTGAATGATATGAAGTAGTTAATCAAGATTTATTTGCTAATGTTTTATCATTGTTGGTAGTAGATATGGTTGAGGCTATAATTGTGGTCATTATGGAAAATAGATATTGATGCTTAATACCATTGTAGTTTAATTAGCTTGATAATAAATGTAGATACACATTGTGGATGTGGACATGTGGATACTTTAATGATGTTGTATATTTGTTTGTAGTCTGAATAGCCTGTTAAACAGTTTGCTTGCTGAGATTTTTATCTCACCCTTGTTTCCCCCCTACAGGTGATTCTTGAGCATTCATGGGATGGGTAGAGCGGCACCACAATAGTGCACTTGGTTCATCAATTCATGCTGTAATAAAGTCGATGGAATTCTAGCTAAATGCTTAGCAAATTCGTGGATGATTATTTTATTTAAGAATGATGACTTGTGAACAATTCGTTGATTAATCTGCTAGAGGTTGCTTCAATTATTGAATTTGATACCGATATCTTTGTTCTCTTAGTTGTTTATGCTTCCGCTTATTGCTTCATGTATAGAAATTATTGCCGGAATAAATTATCTTAAAATTTTGATTAGCTGTAGATTGGTTTAGTGGCATTCTAGGGTAATGTGCGTCCTGGGGTGTTACAGTTGGTATCAGAGCGGGCTTGAGGTCCGTGGTAATTGGATTATTAAATTGACACACTAGTGCACAGTAGGATGGGATGGATCAAGCATTGCATTTATGTTTTTGACATGCTGTATTGATGATTCATGCTATGAGATAATCTTGTATGCTTATGATTTATTTCTATGACTGCTATGAGTGAGGATAATCAATGATAAGAGGTAGGGTTTGCAGCTGTTGCCTTGGGCATTGCCAATTTATACCATCGTTCGTGGTATGGGGATAGTGATGCAGTTACCTCGGGTAGCTTAGTTGCGGATGTCGTGGGTAAGTTTCTTAGAAGTGTTTCCTCCTTGAGTTGATTTTGGCCGATTCTTGGCCCATTGCGGTTAATGGATTTCTCTCGGGTTAGCAGTTTATTGCAGTTGTTGGGTGCCATTGGACCTCCAATTGTTCTTGAGATCAAATATTGTTTTTTTATTGATGGGTTGTTTGCTGCTTGTGAGAAGTGCTTTAGGAGAGACTGGTATTTTCCGTGTTTGTTCCATCTTTCTTACTGGAAACATGACTCTTTTATTCGTTTGATATTCTGAAAAGGAATCAAAACTTTATGTTGGGAGTTCGTTAATTTGTGGAAGCCTTGGCTCTATGTATTTCTTTTGAGATATTTCGACTGTAGAAGATGGATTCCTCTCTTTTTTAAAGAGAAGTGTTGAAACCCTTTGTGATGTTTTGTTGTATCTAAGTAGGACATGATAATTATGTAAATAATTGATAAGTTGTGAATTATCAAGTTGAAATGGTAGCATGGTACATGATTAATGTATACCAATATGCTTAGAAGTGAGGTTGATTAATATGATGTTGTCCTGTTGTAGTTTCTTGAAGAACTGTGGCTAAGAATTTGTCGATACATATTTAGAAGTCATGCAGTTACTGAGGAATATAAAAAAAAGGTTTGATAGTTGTGGTTGTTTAAAATTCTAACTTGTTGGATATATTGGATTGATTGATCTTAAGTAATTAATCTGATCATTCGGGATGGCTAAGTAAGGAGGTGATGGAATATTGCCTTAGTAGTATTAATCTTCAATGTGACCTCTCTTTATCTACTTGATGAGCATGCACAACCGTTAAATTCATGTAACTTTTGCCATACTAAATTGTTGAAACATGTATAAAGAATTAGATGAATGTTGATGTATTGAATTGTGGAATCTTATCTTATAAAGCTGGTATTATTGATGTTTAAAGTTATTTTTGTTCTAACTTCTGAATATAAGGTGGAATATTGAATCTGTGCTCATAATTATTTTTGCGATTGCAAAACAAAGATAGGATCATTAATGCTATGATGATGAAAATTAATAATCAATTATTGACTGTAATGACTGGAGTACAATCAATTTGTGCTAAATTAAAAGTTGAGCATTGGTAAGAGTTAAATGTATGAAATCTAATAAGAGATTTTTACTAGCATGTTTGTGAGGTTGTCATGTTCTATATTATCTTGTTAAAAAGTTTTGTTTCAATATCGTGGCTTATGCACTAGGTTTTCCTAGATTAAGTAGTTGGAATCTTATTTAGATAATAAGAACATGATGAAATTATTTATGGTGTTCATTTTGGAAAAATATGGAATAAGAGGATATGATGATTCTTGCAAAGAATATTTTTTCTTGTTGTTAATACAATTTATAGCATATAGTTGCGCTTATGGTGTTGAATGCTTTACAAATGAAGAAATTTGTTAGTTCCATGTTACCAATTGAATTTAAGGATTTGAGTTTCGTGGTTGGGATCTTCTTTTTGGACCTTAAGACTTATGTGGTAGCCAAAAATTATTTTTGAGCAAAGTGGTGTGATGAATGTTTTTTTTTTGGTTTTATCTGAACCTTGTGTTATGGTCTTCAAGCATCCTTTGTTGGAATTGGTGGAATGCTGTTATCAAAGAAAAATTATTTTTTATTGAAAGAAAAAGTTGTACTAGAAGTATTGGAGGTACAGATGATCTCATCTTGTGTTTTCCAACCTTATTGTTATTTGTTTTTTCTCTTGGTCTGTTGGCTACTGTGAATGATAGCTATTTTCTGTATGCTGGAATTTATTTCTTCTTACCTCTTTTTCTAAGAACATGGTAATTGTTGTAGGTTGCAAAGCCTTTTGTTGTGTGATAGCAACTGGTTAGTGGTGGTCTAGTAGATATTTTTTTTGGGGACCCTCAAACATTACGATTTTTGAGACCCATTAGATGATATATTGTTTTCGTAGAATAATCCTTGGGAAGGATATGTTTTAAATAGAATGTTTGTCTTGGAGCCAAGTGATTTGTTGATGTTAAGAATTAAGTGTATGTTAATTGTGGTATAGTAGGGTTTTCACCCGAAGTTTTCCCTATCTTATACGGGGAGTTGTTGTAGGAGTCTTGAAAGCTGAGTCAGAGCTTTACCTTTTGTTATACTAGAATCTTAGAGGCCCAGTGTCTCGGTGTGGGAATAGTGGATCAAAGTGGAATCAAAATAGTGTGATGATCGGGATAGCATCCTTGAGGTGCAGTAAATGAGTATGTGTAGGTGTGATATGAATTCAGAGTTGTTATCCTTAAGGGACTGAGGTGCGTTAGGAATTATTCGTGAAAATAATTCTGTTGGTCGAGGTCTTGGCATAGAGTATGATTTGCGAGGGCAGTAGAGTCTATCTACAATGGTGTAGATGATGTACTCAGTATGAGCTTATTGTTGAGGTTGCCAACTTAAGATAAATGTGTTGGTGTGTTAGGCGATGATTTGAAGATTCTTGGTTCAAGGAAGTTAAAATATTAAAAGAAAAAGATTGAGAAATTATTGTTATCTCGAGTAGTGAGATGCTCTCTTGATTCTTGTTTGTGCTGTGTGTTTTTGGCAGAGGTCATCTGCAAATTGAATTATTTTATGTTGAGGTGTAGTCTTTTTCAACTAGGAAAAAAATGATTGTTTTGGTCTGTCGAGTGATTTTTCACTCTTGGCTTATGTGGTGTTGATTATCCAATTGTCTATTTGGAGAGTGGAAAAGGTTTTGTAGAGGATCCTTTGATTTGGATCGTGGTTCTTTGAAGGGAAGCTAGTTGCTAGTGTGTTGCTTAAGAATCCTTTATTCTCCTTTTGTTAGGTTCTATTTGTAAAAGATATTGTTTGTGCTTCAAGTAGAATGATATGAATGGAATCTGTGGTCAAATTCTGTTAAAGGGGTACAATGTATTATCCCGATTATAATAAATAGAAAAAAAAGGTTCTAAGAAGGAGGATGGTATTAGAAAGTGGTTTAATAGTTGTCGCAGAAAAATTTTGCAAAAATGGCAGGACCTGTTGGCCGCTCAGAGCTGGCCTAAGAGTTATACGGACATTCGGCATAGACCAACATGAATCGTGGACTCGCCGGAACTGGCCGTGAAGAAGAGGGCCATCAAGTATGTGAAGACCCTCTGGACGAATCAGGCTGAGTGGGAGGCGATGTGGAAGCTTGAAGACCGGATACTTAAGAAGAGCCCGAGCTTTGCGAGGCGGAAGAGTACCCGTAGTTGTTGTTTCCTTGGGATGTTCTATCCTTGGGATGCTCTATCCTTTGGTTGTTCTTTCCTTGATTGTTCTTTGTCTCGTGTGTTGAGAAGTTAGATTCGAGAACGAATCTTTTTTAGGTGCAGAGAATGTAATATCCTGATCGTCGTTTCGGCGTAGGTTTTTTTAAAAAATAGGGAGTTTCCCATTTTTTTGGAGAATCGCAGGAGGCGGAAATTAATTTGGGAAATTATCCAAAATAAAAGAATGAATTTAATTCATTAAAAAATATAGAATTTGGGCTTCCTAGAGGTGGGCCTAGCCAATTTGGGCCAACCAGCCCAAAGGGGGCCCAAGATTTCTTTCCCCAAACCCTAGCCAAGCCCCCTCCCACCCCCTTGGCCGGCCTCACCCCTTCTTGGACGTCCTCCCTGCCCTCTCTCTCTCCCCAAGGCTGCCATGGCTGAAAAGAAAGGAAGAAAAGGAACAAGGGAAGAAAGGGAGGAAGAGAAGGGAGAAGGAGGGAAGAAAAGAGGAGAAAAGAAGAAGAAGAAGAGTGATCTTGAGGAATTCTCCTAAGTAACTCTCCCTCACCCCAATCCTTCTATTTTCTACTGAATTTAGGGTTCTTGGTCCAAGTTTTGTGGGGATTAGCATTTTAGAAACTCCCGATTAGAGAATCCCGATTGACTGTCTGTAGATCCAATCGCGCGGTGTTACTGTTCGTGCGTTTTAAACCCCTAAGACGATTTTTCCCGGTGGTCTCCCCAAAAGGAAAAACGTAGAGGAGGACGATACGCATCTACTGTATTGTTTCCAGATTTTTTGGCCACGTAATTTAGGCGTACCAGGGTCTGAAATCTCGCTATCTGTCAGGGGTGCAGACAGGGACATAGCGCTGTTCAGATGGGAATTAGGGGTAGAAGATGATTTTTAAATTTTTGGTCATAATTGAGAAAAAGGTAGGGAATTCAGTAATCTAGCTGCTGTAAATGAACCAGAATTGTTAGAGTCTTAATCTGTTCTGGGGACGCGTTACAAGTCGGCTATCCAGACTTTCAGAACAGAGGACGTCCTCTGTTTTGTGCATTAGATATCACCTTGTTAATGACAAGATAAAAATATATGATCTACATGAAAAGTGTAGGTATTTAAGTGAGGAATCCAGATATATATCTTTCGCTGTGATTAGATTTATATTTTTAAAGATAGGAAAATGTTAAGCAGCGCCGCTGTAGTGGAAAGATTGTAGAACCGTTACGCGGGGAAGGATGTTGTGGGGTTTTGGGGCTTAGCGATATCTTTTCTTCGAGATTCGCGTTTTCATTGTTGTAATATGTGCCGAGTGGTACCTTTTTGGATGGGCGGTTTTGCTTCTGAACGCGCGTGATTTCGTTGCTTCGCCGGTAGAGGCAAGTAAACGTAGCAGATGTGCTACCGTTTAACCCGTTATTCTTACTACTTGCAATATGCATGATTTTTTGTAATGATAAATGATATGCCATGATTACATGTTTTCTGAGTAAAAATATGGTAGCAAGATATTAATCAATTGCCATGTTTGGATGAGTTTTGGTAGTATTGTGGTAATTTGCGTAATGAGCTAATTGTGGTATATGAAAATAAATGCATGGTGGATATGAAGATATTTCCTCGTTGTTAAATTTATGAGTATCATATTGATGCCCTTGAAGTTGATATTTTTTGTGGTCTTGGTGGTCGTATTCTCAGTGAATACTTGTAGTTGTGGTGGTAGCAATTTTGATGAATATATTGTGGTTTATGTGGTAGGATTCACTATAGATCGATTGATTTTGATCTTGGTGAACTGAATGTTGGTTATGTGGTTGACCTTCGTGGTTAAATTCTTGTGGTTTATTATTATCATATCATTCATAACATGTCATGACATTGCATTGTGGATGTCGCCGCTTATAGCCGCGACCGTACCGGTACAGCATCGTGTATTGCCGTAATATGATGCACACTTTTACCTTGTTGGGTAAAGGTGTAGTGGAGCATAGCATGCATATGTGGAAAGATTATTTGCATACTTATGCAATATATTGCGGAGAAGTTATTTTACAAACAACTACAACTCCATAGTTGTATGGTGGAATTGGCTCATGAGGGCCACTTGTGGTATGAGGAATGTGGCTGTGGTCGTGGAAAGGGGGTTCATCCCTTGTGGTATGGTAGGGGTTGTGTTTGTGGTATGAGATTCTTTTCTCTTGTGGTAATTGTTGATAACAGTTGTGGATGCGTGAAATAATAAAGTTAGTGAGGTAAAACATGTTAATGCTAAATGCTTTATTATCATTGGTAGTGGTAGTGGTGGATAATATGAAGTAGTTAATCAAGATTTATTTGCTAATGTTTTATCGTTGTTGGTAGTAGATATGGTTGATGCTATAATTGTCGTTATTATGGAAAATGGATATTGATGCTTAATATCATTGTAGTTTAATTAGCTTGATAATGAATGTAGATGCACATTGTGGATGTGGACATGTGGATACTTTAATGATGTTGTATATTTGTTTGTAGTCTGAATAGCCTGTTAAACAATTTGCTTGCTGAGATTTTTATCTCACCCTTGTTTCCCCCTACAGGTGATTCTCGAGCATTCATGGGATGGGTAGAGCGGCACCACAATAGTGCACTTAGTTCATCAATTCATGCTGTAATAAAGTTGATGGAATTCTAGCCAAATGCTTAGCAAATTCGTGGATGATTATTTTATTTAAGAATGATGACTTGTGAACAATTCGTTGATTAATATGCTAGAGGTTGCTTCAATTATTGAACTTGATACCGATATCTTTGTTCTCTTAGTTGTTTATGCTTCTGCTTATTGCTTCATGTATAGAAATTATTGCCGGAATAAATTATCTTGAAATTTTGGCTAGCTGTAGAGTGGTTTAGTGGCATTCTAGGGTAATGTGGGTCCTGGGGTGTTACAGCGATGTCCTGGACCGCGGAGATGGCTAGCTTCATGCACTGTCGGAGTCTACGCCACAGCTCCGGCCTCCGCGCCCTCGGCGCCTACGCGCGGGACTCCATGCATGCGTGAAGCCTCCCGCCCGAAGTCTCCCGGCTCGAAGTCCCCATGCATGCGTGCGTATACGGCGGCTCTGTGCAACTATGACCTCGGCTGGATCATCCATGCCACACGTCTTCGGCGAGAGTATCCTCACGGCGAGGCCTGGTCGAAGCCTGTGCGGCAGGACCCCGGGGAGGACGTAGTGGGATGTCGACAACGCCATGGGGCGGTATGACGCCTCCGTTATGGGCCTGATGAGCTCGATCGAGCTGCCGACGAAGAAGCGGTAGGTAGGGCCGTGCGAAGTCCGGCTCCGTGCAGGACCTCGCCTCCGCCCGTAGCCCGACGGTGCAAGCGTTGGCCCGCACCCGGCATACACGCCTGGGCTCCGCCTCGTCTGCAGCAGCACCCACAGTCTCCGTCGAGTCCCTTGGGGTCTTCGCTAACGTTGCGCGGCAGCTCCGAAGTCTTCGTCGAGCTCTCCGAAGTCTCCGCTAAGTCCCTTTCTTTACTGTTTGGCCTGTAGCCATAACAATTACTAAATGCACTTTAATCTTCAAGGAATCGAGCGTTAAGAGAGCATCAGACCGCCTAAAAGAATTAAGCAAAAAAGCCTATAAAATCAATAAAAATTAATGCCACTTCCATTGATATTTATCCCCTTCTACTTTCACACACCTAGACCAGGGGGCAGACCCTCTCCCATGTGCCGAGGTCGGACAGCCGCCATAGCTCCTGCCACCTCCTCCAGTCTAGCTAGTACCCACTGTGCAGCCCCCAGACATCCACCGACCAGGGCCGGCCCCAGGGGGGGCGAGCGGGGCGGCCGCCCTGGGCCCCCAAAATCTAGGGGCCCCCATATACCCATATACTACCCATATACTATGTAGTAATGTAGAGTACCGGAATCATGGATTATCGGAACACTTCGGGAATGGCCGGCTGGGTGTTGGACTGTTGGTAGCTGGGTCGATTTGCTGCGGCCCAAGCCAGCCCAAACAATAATGACCAATAAGCGATGATCGGAGCAGGGGTGGATGCGGATCCGTAGAGCCGTAGAGACTCGCTTGTTGGGCGAGGCGGTCAGCGGCGCGGCAGCGAGGTGGAGTGGGAGGCCGGAGGGGGAGCGGGCGGCAGCCGCGGAGGCCGGAGCCCGGAGGGGGAGGCGCCGAGGCGGAGGACGGGAAGCGGTCGGCGCGGCCGGCCCTGAGGCGAAGGGGGTCGCCGGTCGCGGGAGGCGGTCAGGCGGAGCCTCGGAGGTAGAGGCCGGAGGGGCCAGCCGGCCAGGGGGACGGGGAGGCGGAGGGGCCGAGGGGTCGCGCGAGTGGCGGAGCGGAGGGGTCGCCGGGTCGGCCGTCGCGCAGAGCGGAGGGGTCGCGGAGGCCGTCGCGAGGCCGACCGCCGGATTGCCGGAGGGGCCGAGGGGGACGCGGGAGGTGGAGGGGGTCGCCGGGTCGGCGCAGAGCGGGAGCGGCGCCGGCGGAGGCGGACTGGCGCCTGGCGGAGCCGTCGAGGGGATTGGAGCCTCTCATTGATATGCTTCATGTTGGATAGGCAGAGCCGCCGAGGGGGACAGGCGACAGGGAGTCACTGAGTCAGGGACTTTGGTTAATTGGTTTGGTGGGACTGTGGTCTGTGGGAGGCTGGGAGCCTGGGACTGATTAGTACTTTTTTATTTGTACTTTGGTGGCACTGGCCGACATAAGGTTTGTACTTTATTAATTTGTTTAGTAGTTGTCTAGTTGATTAGTTAATTTATTTAATCAATAGATGACTGATTGCTGTTTAATGATTCATCTGAATTTAATCAATAGATGACTGATTGCTGTTTATCAATAGTTAATTTATTTAATCAATAGATGACTGATTGCTGTTTAATGATTGCCATTGCAGAAACTTTCTCTCTAGATGGTTCATCTGATGTTGAGTTAAATGATCTAATTTCTGAGTTACGTATTATGCAATTGACTTTATCAGATAAACCAATGTCTGCTATAGAGATCTTTGAGTTTGTCAGAGAAGCGGATTGTTATCCTAATATTTCTATTGCTTATCGGATTTTATTTACTATGCCTGTGACTGTGGCATCAGCTGAAAGAAGCTTTTCAAAGTTGAAATTGTTGAAGAATCATTTAAGGTCAACAATGTCTCAAGAGAGGTTAAACGGTTTGGCAACTTTATGTATTGAGAAGAAATTATTGGATGAGATTGATATCAATACCATCATCAATGACTTCGCATCTAGAAATGTAAGAAGAAAATTTTAAGGTAATATCTATAAACTCTTTGATATGAATTTTTCTTTAATACATAATGCATTTTAAGTGTTTGTTGATAAAATTAGATATATATGTGTGTGTATGTATGTAGATTTATATTTATATATTTATACTAAGGCCCCTATTTCTAGTTTCGCCTTGGGCCCCTAAAATCCCAGGACCAGCCCTACCACCGACGAGGCTGAGGAGGCGAGGACCGAGGTAGAAGACGACCAATGCTTCTTCGTTCATAGGCCTGTATAGTTGCGCATTGGGCTCGCCTAGCCCAATGGCCCATGTACACCTCACCTGCACTAATTGAGTGAGCCAGCGAGGCACACATGCATCAGCACATATTGCTTCTCCTCCTCTCATCGTAACGCTAGAGCTGAGGCGGGTCAGGCGATGGTGGCAAAGGGTGGGTGACAACCGAAACATCTAGTATGGCCAGTCGAGGACGTGGGTGTGTGGTGAAGTAGCGGCTAGGTGTGCACTGCATGACTGCAAGCAGTGGTTGGGGTGCAAGCGCGTAGCGCGGCTTGGAGGCTGGGAGGAGAGGCCGACCAAAGCCCGATGGTGTGGGCCGTTGGCATGTAGGCTTAGCGGTGAGCAAAGGACGGGCCGGCCATTGGCGCATTGCACTCAAGCAATACTGCAAGAGCAGAGGCTAGAGGCTTGTCAAAATGAGCAAACAAGGTAGTAATAGAATAGGGAAAAGCTCCAATAATAAGTGTCTAAATAATAAATCTAAGTCTTTATCCTTCACTTGTCAAAATCAAATAGATTATTGAAATGTATTGTCATCTGTTGCTTGTTTGATTTGGTATGTAGATTGAAGAGATATTTTAGCATAGTTGTGCGAACGGAACGACAACCGCACAAGCACAATCTCAATTTGAAGTCCAATTGGACCAACTCCAAGTACAATTAGAAGAAGACGTTGCGCAATCATAAGAACAAGCATAAGAGGCTGCACAAAAATTAGAGGCTACACAACCACTATTCGAAAACTTGGTGGTAAGTTTGTTGAGTAAACTTCATTTGTGAGATATTTTTTGATATTCTACCTTAATTTGTGAGGTATTTTTCCAATATCCTACCTTTATTTGTGGGCTGGAGGCCAGGGTGTGGGTGGAGTCGCACGAAGGAGTTGAGCACAAGCAAGCAGCAGAGCATAGGGCAAAGGTGGGCCGCGCAGAGCAAAGGGGATGTAGGTGGATGCTATAAATGGTGATTCTTCTGATGATTTGTGTATAGTTCTTCTCTCCTATTGCTTTGCATATTCATGTGGATTGGAATCGGTAAGATATTCCAATTTGGTAATCGTGTGCTTTGATTATGATACATTGCTGATGCTTGATGGTAAAGTAGTAAAGCCGTACAGCTTATGTTACACATTGATATTATATGTTTATATCTCTTTTAGGTATTACAGGTAATATTTATAGAAATATTGGTACTATTGTGTTGGGTGATTTTGACTATTATAACACTTGCTATGTACAACCTGCTTAGTAGTTGTGCAAATGATTATATGTTGCTTATTGACTAATTGGATGCTATCAATTTGTCCAAACTAAAATTTAATCTTAGGTGTGTCACTAATCTAGATCGTAGCTGAGGGTTGTAAGGTGGAATTTTACCTCGTATATATCCCAAGTGATTCAGGGCGGTAGCTTCAGCCATCTAGCTTTCGTTTCCTGCAAGGAAAAGAGAGTACAGCTATTCCTTGGTCGTACGCTTGCATAGCTCCAGGCCCGGTCAGCAAAAGCATTCTCCGAGTTAGTGGTGTTGACTTGCTTGTAAATATCGGACTACGTGTCTCTACACGACAAAAGTAAAAAACTTGAAATTCACACAGTTATTAAAATTAAATTATTACTAGTACTAACATATCATAGCCCTTGTACGACGCCTTCAAGCATGTAAGAGTAGCTTGTCCGTACGTACGTGAGAAGACTCGCGTTGCAGTCAGCCACGGCACGTTGCATTGCCCAGTGCGCCACGTCCCGCTCAGACCTGTTGACGGAAAATTTTCGTCGGCTAATCTGCGTTGACATCTCGTTAATCTACCTGATCCCATGATCTGGTTGAATCGTCTACGATTGAATCCTTAAACAAAGGGAAAAGAAGTCATACTATGGTCCCGCTCGTTTCAGCTTTTTTCAGTTTCAGCTTTTTTTTCACTATTCAGTAATTTATCTTTTTCTGAATTTTTTTAGATTTTTTAGGCTTTTTTTGTATTTTTCTTTTTTTCTCGTGTTTCTTTGCATTGTCCGTGATGGACTAACATATTTTTTCTATTTTTTTAAATTTAATTATGTCCAAAAAGCTAAATCAGCTACAGTAAAAAAAGCCAGCTACAGTGAAATTTCAGCTAAAAGCCAGAAGCCATCGCTAAAACGTTCACCCCCTATGATTGCTTCACTAGGAGGAAACAAACCCTAGCTCTTCCTATAAAAGCTCCAGCTCACGTAGCACCAGGGTTAAAAATTTCGTCCAAATTTTTTTCGAAATACCAAAATTTTATCTCTTTTGTTACCCCTGAAAGAGCAATAGTTCAGTCAAATTTTGACCAAATTTATCCCCATATAAATTTTGTCCAAATTTTATCTAAATTTTGATTAAATTTTATCAAAAATTTAAAATTTTCGTCCAAATTTTCAAACGAAATGGATGAAATTTCATCCTTTCGTTCCTCCCGGTGACCTCCGAAATTTTTTTAAGACCAAAACATTTAACCCTACGTAGCACAACGTGCACAGGCAGCATAACGCGCACACACATATCAACACGGGTACGTGCAAACAACACAAACACCCACTCCATGCATAAGCACATGTCGAACGGCATGGCATCCCGCCTGGGCATGGCCGTCCTCTGCTGCGTCCCCCTCTCATCGCTCAGCGCCGCAGCGGCGGGCAAGACCGGCCGAATCACCGTGTACTGGGGCTAGACCGCCAGCGAGGGAACACTCCGCGAGGCATGCAAAAGCAATCTCTACTCCACCGTAATCCTCCCATTCCTGACCAACTTCAGCAGCGGCAACTACAAGCTCAACCTCGCCGGCCACTCCTGGAGCTCCGTCGGGCCGAACATGAAGTACTGCCTGAAACAACCTGAAAATTTAAAATTTATTTTGATTGCTGTTAACTTTGGTTTGTTCCTTAATCTCTCCTTAACCCTCTCCAAATTTCCCTCCTAATCCTCCCCTAACCACCCTCCTTGCCCTTCCCGCCTCTCCCCCTCGCTGGCGCCTGGCCATCTCCCGCCTCCCTCCTTCCTCGCTCTGCCACCTCGCCATTCCTTCGCCCATGCCGTAGCCGTGCCCACTTGCCTGCTCCCGTCGCCTCGCTCGCGTCAACCCTGCCGTGGACCCCGCGCCCCAGTGTCACCGCCCCCAACCTCCCCTCACCCCTCCCTCGCGTCCAGCGGGTGCAGCGCGCCCCCTCCGCTCGGCGCCCCCTCCGGACCGGTTCTTCGCCATCGCTGCTTCCCGAGGCTCCCCCTCCCCGCCAATCCCCGGGAGTCAACGCCCAACCACCCGGCATGGCCGCCCTCACCTCGGATTGGAGCTCCCCGCCCTCATCTTCTGTGCGCAATTGGCCGCCTACTCCCCCTCACACCGTCCCCACTTCTCTCGGCTATAAGAATGCAATTGCCGCTGCCAAAGACCTCCTGCTACTCCCCTCTCCCTTCCCGAGCATTCAATTTGAGATCCCACCTCCCCAATCTCCCCCGCCGTTCTCCCCTGGACCGGTGCGCCGAACACCCGATCTCCCTCTTCCTCCAACGAAAATCCAATTAACTTATGCTAGAGCCTCACTTCACTGTCGCAATCAAGAAGCAACGCTTGATTTTGCTTTAGCATACCTCTTCTTGCCCCTCCTCGTGCACCCCCCTTCGGCCACCACCACCTCACCGTGGACAGCCAAATTGAAGCTTCCCCGAGCTAAATCGATACCTCCCTCGTACTTCCCTCACTCCCTAGATGGTGAAGCCGCACCCCATTTTGGTTGATCATCCTTGCAACTCCCTCGAGCCGCCACCACCTCCCATTTCTTCCTACCCGCCGGCGACGACCACCTCGAACCCTCTTGTCAATTTGAGTACACCAGAGCGTTCCCCATACTCTCCTAAACCTTTGAGTACCGGTCTTGGTCGAGATGGCCCTTTGTCGTGTCCGGTTGGCAAGGAGGGGCGGCGCTCTGTTCCCCCTCTCCCCGCGCAGCCAGAGGAGGAAGAAGACGACGTCGGTCATCGACGTGGCCTCATCCTCACCGATCGCTCGCCATCCAACGACGGCACGTTCGAGCGAGCCGTCCCCGCGTACCGATTCGCCAGCACCGCGATGTGGCTCTATCCGTACCTTCCCTTTCCTATCCAGCGGTCCCGAGTGGATCGTTTTGAAACCAGGCCATTGGCCGTTTTCCTTCCCCCCCCTCGACTGTCGTGGCATCATCGTAGTCGTCCGAGCTCGATCGAACGGCCACCGCACCGAGTTGATTGCGCCTGGGCCGAAGCGCCGCTCGAGCGCGATGACGCGGGCCGAGGCCGCCGGCCCACCCTTCGGTTTTAAGCGCGCGCGCGTTTTCCCACGCTGGTAACCGGGCCGGCCCAACACTGTGCAATGAACAGTACTCCCTCCGATTTTTGCAGAGCCGAATTATTTGATTTATGTCTCATTTGATCCGTTTCGAAGCCCCGGTTCCATATCCGATACCCATTAATCCTCATTCCACCTCCAAAAATTCAAGTCCAAGCTCTTTTACTACTTTGTATTTATTTAAATTATTTTATTTATTTTCCTTTCCATTGCTTTGTTTAAAAACAAAATGGTTTATCGTTATTTTATGTGTTTGTTTTTGCGTTAGCTTATGAGGAGTCCGAGACGACGGTGCAAGGTTCGGAGCAGTCGTCCACACACTACGAGATCGTTGAAGTAATCGACACTCAAGGCAAGTTACAAATTTTTGATCATATTGAACCTACGAAGTCATGAATATTTATTTATCTACGCTATTTGCATTATTGTTAATTGCTTAAACTATTTGATTATCAATAGATGTTTATAATAATATGGTGCATGTAGTTACATCCTACCACCTAAAATGCCATGTTTAACTTTGAGGTCACATTCACCTTGATAACCATAGTATTATTAAATTACAGTATACATGACAATCGCATTTATTCACTTAAAATAACGAGCTATCGGGTAGCCTGATAGTTCGCCGGCAAAAATCGTTTTAAAATGTGCTAGGGTAGGCCGGAAGCTGTGGAGTGCCCCGTAGTGGACAAGTCCACAACCCTACCCTAGGGTGGAGGGTGCAACAAACGGGTCCGGTTTTCAGGATTGGGCGGGACCTAGTCGTGGTTGGCAGTCTCAGGGGAAAGAGTAAGGACTAGACCCTTATGCTGAGTTTAAAGCACAGTAACCGCTCAACCACAAGTATTGAACTGTCAATCTTGATATGGTAATTGCTCCATTTAGTTGAACCCCTACAGGTGTTTGGAGTGTGGTATTTGGGCATGGTCTCGCCATACACACACAGCGGTAGGTCTTCACGGGCTTGGGCGGCCGTGATACGCCCTAGCCAGCGGATCCTCAGTTCAGTGATGGTCTTCACGAACTTGGGCGACAGCATTCCGCATTGGCCAGTGGGTACTCAGTCTGGTGAAGATCTACCAGGTAGGGTCTATATATTAAAGTGAGCTGCGAAAGATCTTCTTTTCTCAATTCAGTCGCACGCTAGCAGAGCGTGTAAATCGCATGACATTGGGAATTGAGAAATCTTGTGGGTAAAGCTGAGCAACTCTGCAGAATGAAACTTAATTGTATTCGAATATGCCGTGCTTCCGGTTAATGAAGTTGTGTTTGATGGGTGATTCCAGCTGCAAGGCATAAGTACTTTTCTGGCATTTTAATCTGGGTAAAGTAAATAAGAAATGTTTTGAGACCCCAATTCTTTAAATATTATTATTGTGTTACTGTTTTGAAGACTGTTTACAAACAAAAATTGCATCCACATAAAATGATAAAACCGGCATACTCCCTCCATTGTAAACTCCATGCATGTATTAATCTAGGGTTTACCATTGTGACTTGCTGAGTACGGTTGATTGTACTCAAACTTGCTATATTACCACCCCTTCAGATGCCAGAAGAAGCAAGCGTATTCAAGTGTTCGTGTTAGGGTTGCGACCGCACCCAGGCGTTCCTGTGGGTGTTTTCTTCGGATCTTCTGATTGTAAGTTATAATTTGGGCTTGGAAGCCCATAAAACTGATAACTGACCATTAGTTCTTATTTTTATCAAACTAATCCATTTCAAATGCTCGTAAGCAGGCTCAATGCTACCTCTGTCCGCAACAGAACTCCTGGGCTGTTGCGGGACGTACGACACTCCTGTTCCCAAAAACGGGGGCGTTACACTGCCAGTCCAAGAACATCCTCGTCCTGCTCTCCATCGGCGGCGGCATTGGCATGTACTCACTCGGGTCCAAGGGCGACGCCAAGGCGGTGGCCGACCACCTCTGGGACTTCTACCTCGGCGGAAGCTCCCGCTCCCAGCCGTTCGGCATGTTAGGAATTAATCTTGACTTAGTTCGTTAGAGTTATTTATTTGTGTGTTCTAGGTGTAGTAGAGGTGTTGCATGTGCCAAAGAACTAGTCTTGCATGTGTGTATGACACTGTTTACGTGGCATGTAATATTAGTTGATCTAGTCATTTAGCTGCATGCATGCATAACTAGTTGAGCGCTTCAAGGATAGTGGCATGAGTAGTGTACAGATTGGTTTCTAGACATACATTGAGTCATGTATTTAGCAGGGGTTCAGCTTGTGACAATAGAATACTGAGAAAAATAGAAAAAGGTGTTAAGCTGTTGCGACGCCGGAAATACTTACGAGCTCATCATCTCCACTGAGTGTGTGTGAGGAACATAAGAGAAGAAGCAAGCCATGAGTGAGTTTTCTCCTAGGTTAATTCCGACACGGCAGCACCGTGCTGGATGGAATCGACTTCGACACGGCTCGAGAGCCCTGTCTGCTACGACGACCTCGCGAGGTACCTCAAGACGTACAGCAAGAAGGGCAAGAAGAACGTGTGGATCACGGCGGCGCCGCAGTGCCTGTTCCCTGACAGGATGCTGGGGCGGGCTCTCCGGACGGGGCTCTTCGACCGCGTGCACGTCCAGTTCTACAATGACCCAGTCTGCAACTACCGGGCGAACAACGTGGCAGCTCACACGCGCGTGGAACAAGTGGTATGATCGAGTCTCCTACGTAAATCTTTACTATTATAAAAGAAGGAGTTGGTGGTTGACCCGTCGTCACTCATCTCTTCTCATCCATTCGATTTGATTACGAAATTAAATCCGAACCGTCAGTCTCTTAAACAGTAGCTCTCCCCCACCGCCCACCCCCCTATTTCACTGACGTATGGACCCACCAACTCCTTCGGCACCAACTCATTCCGCTCTCTACGCTCCACATCCATTTTTCCCGTGCGGGCGCATCCACCTCGTTTCTTCCGCTCTCCATCGCTCCTCCGCTCCCTCCTCTGCCGCCCTCGCCTCCTCCCCTCCCTCCGCCCTCACCACCTCCGCCCCCTCGCACCGCCGCCACTCCTCCGCGCCCCCACCCTCCTTGCCAGCCCGCGCTCCCACCGCATCCTCCTCTCCCCACCCCTCCGCGCCTCCGTCGCCTCCTCCTCCCCCCACCCCTCCACTCCGCCGCCGCCTCCTCCCCCTAACCCTCCGCTCCGCCACCGCCTCCTCCTCCTCCCCCCCCGCGCTGCCGCCTTCCTCCTCTTCCCCCCCCCACGCTGCCGCCTCCTCCCCTCCTTGCCCCCCTGCACCGCCGCCACTCCTCGCGCCCACCTCTCGCCGCCCTCGCTCCCGCCTCCTCCTCCCCACCCCTCCGCGCCTCCGTCGCCTCCTCCTCCCCCCACCCCTCCGCTCCGCCGCCGCCTCCTCCTCCTCCCCCCGGCGCTGCCGCCTTCCTCCTCTTCCCCCCTCCCCCGCGCTACCGCCTCCTCCCCTCTTTCCCAACCGCGGACTTTGCTTGACGAGTGGCCCTCCTCCCCTCTAGATCCGGCATCGGATGGCTGGCCCCCTTGGCCTGTGCTGCAGTCGCGCCCCCCTCCACCGCCCAAATCAGCAGCGCTCCCCCTCCCCTAGATCCGGTGATGGCCGTACTCCCCGCTGTGCATCCGCTCCTCTCTCGGCCCCCTACCCCCATTGCCTCACCGGCGGCTGCAGCTCCCTCGTCGGCACCCATCGACGGCCCTGCTCCACCGTCGCTTCCACCGGCCGGATTTGGAGCCTCCTTCTCCCCCAACGCCGCCGCCCTGTTAGCAAAATAAACTTGCTGTGTCAAGTTAGTTAGGCGCAGTTATCTGCATGTACATGCCGTGCGTCAGACTAGCTCACGATGGACTCTTAGTTTCCATTTCGTTTCCATTTGCATTTGAATTGCAGATTACGTTTGCTCTGCATAATAAAAGGCGAAGAGAAAACCAGAAAACACTTTCGAACCGATCAAGTTCCACCAGCAAACAGGTTAATCTTTTTTCTTATTGTTCTCTTAATGCTCAAGTTATGAATCAGCACTTTGATATTAATTACCAGGGCATCATCTTTTGTAGCGAACTTGTGGTGATTTTTCTGAAGTTTCTTGTTGACAAGGATCCAAGCAAGCAGTTACTTGAAGCAGATCAGAGATTTGAGTGTGATCCGTAAGTAGCTTGCCAATTATTGATTTGGTTTCTTATTTATAGATTGGTCTTTACTCTTTATTAATACCGTGTGTATAGATTTGAATCTTTAATAGCGTGCACAACATTTTTTGCAGGAGGCTTGCTTTTTGAAATCGTTTGGGGTGCAGTTTTTTTACAATCATTTATTACATCAGGTGCTTAAGGCAACACGAAACCCATGCATATTCTCTACTTTATTAGTTCGAATACTCTTGGCAATTTGTTTTTCATTGGCTAGCTTCAGTGCTTCACTTTCTAAAATATCCAAGTATTGCTGAAAAGTGTGCAACCACATAATACCACTAACCTTTGGTTTTCAGTTACTTGTTAATTCATTGTGATTCTACTATACCATAAGGTAATTTGGAAATTCCTACACAGTCCATTTTTATGTACATCAGTAAGAATTTATTATTTGTGCGCGTTTGGGATGGATTTATTGTGCGATATTTAACACAATGGAGACTTGCGGGGGAACAGAACCATATTCTTGCTGTTACAATGCTGAAGAAAAATAGTCGATATGGTATGTGTGCAACTAATATGAATACATCATCATCTTATATCTTATTCCTGTTTCTCATCTAATTGATACATTATCGACAAGGTTGCTTAATGACAATGGATTGTACAAATTTTATATTTGAGCCACAAGATGATAGGCTACAAGAGCTTGAAGGTACAAAACAAGTAAATAATTTATGCAAGTATATATGTCTTTCATAATTTAAATATTGCTCCCTTCAAACAGAACTGCGCCAAGAAGTGTTGCATGATTTGAATGTAAGGAACTTTATCATGAATACCATTGACGCAAGGAACGATACACTTGACAGAATGATTCGACATTAAATAACGTAAGCAATTTACTAAATCTTTTTGTATATTTTATATGTAATATACAATGGATTTTTGACTAATGAATTTTTTATTGTCCTATCCAGGTTCTTTTGTTCACATGGTCTCTGGAACTTCAAAACTTGGTGGATCTGAAATAGTTGAATATTTGAAAGGCCTTGTGTATCTGTTACTTACAACATAGTTGGGGGATATAAGATACAGTAGTGCCTAACTGTTATTGTACAACTCACGTTAGAGAGAATTTTAATGTGTTTTTGCGTTTTGAGTTGCATAAAATTACTAATATTTTTGGACTTGCAAGTGGATTCTTGTACACAAGTTTTGGTTTATAAGCATTCTTATTTTAGGTTTTAACATGATGATTTTACTGTTCTTCCTGTTTAACTCCAAAACTTCTTTTGTTGATCAATTTTTTTAACCCTAATCCTGTTGAGATTGTGTTGCATCTGAATGCACTCATTGTGTGCCAGAATCCATAGTTCTATCTGCGCACAAGGGTCTACTGTTGTATAGTATGCATCACTTTTATTTGATTTTCCGTTGCAACGCACGGACACCTTACTATTATATATATATATATATATATATATATATATATATATATATATATGAAGCCTCTTTTCTACACCTGGGAGTATTACACCCTATGTCGTATCTCATACCGTAGGAAGTATCTCACGTAATGGAGGGTATGTACGTGTAGTATATAAGACCATCTAGGTGGTATGAACAATTTTTCAAAGGTAGTATGTAGATTTTTTTGACATACTCCTTTTTATGTGCATATATGAAGGTATTTACAAAATACGCTAAAAACTATGAACTCTCTTGCAATTGTTTCATGTGTTTCACATTGAAGTATCTTATAATTGATATACGAGTATATCCAAAGTGATAAAGGAGTATTTCAAATTCGTTTAGGTGGTATATTAGAGGTGGGTGTAATTACACCCAAGTGTAGAAAGTATTTTATATATATATATATATATATATATATATATATATATATATATATATATATATATATATATATATATATATATATATATATATGAAAAATATCTTTACACCGGGTGTAATTACATCCACCTCTAATATACCATCTAAACAAATTTAAAATACTCCTTTATCATCTTGGATATGCTCATGTACTAATTATAAGATACTCCAATGTGAATCATATTGAAAATATTACAAGAAAATCCATAGTTTTTAGCGTATTTTGTAATACCTTTATATATGCACATAAAAAGTAGTATGTCAAAAAAATATACATACCACATCTGAAAAATTATTTATACCACCTAGATGGTCTTAAATACTCGTATACTACACGTACATACCCTCCATTACGCGAGATACTTCATACATTATGAGATACGACATAAGGTGTAATTACACCTGTGTAGAAAAGAGATTTCTTATATATATATATATATGTATATATATATATATATATATATATATATATATATATATATATATATATATATATATATATATATATATATATATATATATATATATATATATATTCACTACTACAAAAATTATCATCACAAACAATTTAAAAATGTCATCAAAGATGGTTTTCTGAACTGTCTTAATTTATAGGTCAATAATAATCGAAAGTTATCACAGACGGTTTGTAAGCTGTCTGTGATAAATATAATATAGATGGTTTGTAACTATAATCATATGTGAAAAACACTATCACAGACGACTCTAACCGAAAATTGGCTGTTATACTTACGTATCACAGACGGTTCTAACTAGCAACCGTCTGTAATAGGCATGTATCACAGACGGTTGGTATATAGAATCGTCTGTGATACTTTCCTATCGTTGGTAAATCGAACCATCTGTGATGTATGAGTATCACAGACGGTTTTTATTTCGAGCCGTCTGTGATAATATTTCACAGACGGTTTATATTTCAAAACCGTCTGTGATAGTTCATTGTATACCTAAAATTTTTTCTATTTTTCAGTTAGCCTTAGGAAATGTTAGTTATGCCTTTTGAAAACAAGTAAATACGATAGCAAACATAGTAGAGAACATTCTATTTTCATTATAATCCACCATTACAACATCATAAGATTACAATCTACCATTATAATATCACAAGAAAACATAGTAGAGAACATTCCATTTCCATTACACGGCACATGAAGTACTCGCACGGCATGGTCCGGCAGCTCAGGTATGTCTTTTTGGCGACCGCCTCACTGTAAGCTCCCGGGCAGCCCTAAACCCCACAAAGTAGCAACAGAATCGTCGTAGTTACAGAATCAAATACTAGAAGAAATAATAGATAAAGAAAGCTTAAAGACACATTTGATCAAACACAAAGAGGTGTTGGCTAGCTGACCTGGTATGCGACATTCAAATCATCTGCACAAAGAGCTCGAGGAGGAGGACAGTGAGGAGTCTGGAGAGATTTTGAGCCCATGAAGAGTAGGGGATGGGTTCGGGTGAGTATTTATAGGGGACGGAGAGGTGAGAGCTACGATCCGTGGGGTGTAGGTTGGTCAGTTTCTATTGGCTGGAATTGGGTTGAGGAGAATTGACGGGCCCAACGGTCAGAGAACAAATTATCACAGACAGTTTGAATCACAAATCGTCTGTGAAATATAATTATCACAGACGGTTTGAACTACGAACCGTCTATGATAAAGACTATATATATACCGATACAATATAAACAATTAGTCTTAAAATATGAAATAGCAAAATTCTATATGGCTTATATATACTCATTTGAAAGATTTCAACGAGATCTACCACTTTGCAGTCGAGATGAACCCTAAATTTCGAAGGAAAGATCTAAAATTTTGGCAAAAACAGAATGGAAAAACTTGCAATGCAAATTTGAGGCTAAAGATGGACAATTTTGGGGGTCTTAGAGGGTAACAGGTGCAAACCGATCTTTTATTTGGATCGGGCTCGTCGTTAGCTTTCCAACGAGTACAAAAACGCCGAAAACGGACACCGTATGCAAACGTTATGTCCATTTTATTAAAAGTGTGTCGGAACGGATTCCTACTCGAACTCAGGCGGCAGATTATAAAATTTTAGGGGATTATGAGGCGGAAAATATATCACAAACATTTGTAGATATTAGCAATATCACAGATGGTTCTTGGTAAGAATCATCTATGATATTGCGAAATAGTGCGAAATATCACAGATGGTTCTTGGTAAGAACTGTCTGTTATAGAATTATGGACGGTTTTTACCATAAATCGTATGTGATTGCATTTAACATTGACGGTTTTTATGAACCGTCTTTGATGAGGCGTCTAATATAAGTTTTTTTTGTAGTAGTGATTAGTGGTGGGTGTAATTACACCTGAGAGTAAAAGCTATTTTTCTCTCTCTCTACATATATAACAGGCCTTGCGCATGCAGTACTACGCATGGGCCGGCAATAACAAAATCGTCAAAACAGATGATCTAATTGTTTGTGACTTCTAGGTTGGGAAAACTAAATATGTGTTCTTTCCAATTATGTATGTGGATGTTGTGTAATAAAGGGGATGCATATACATCTTGGTCTCTACTTTGGCTTGCTCTCTCTCTCTCTCTATCTGTGTGTGTTCTTTCTTCGACAAATTAGCCTGATCTTTCTCATGTTTTGATGGCATAAAGGAATTTTTTGTGGCATAACTAGGTTGTGGAACGTGGGGGATCCCACCCTGAACAATTCATACAGATTTTGTGGCATAACCATAGATCTCAACAGCAGCACAAACACACACAACGCACACATGACAACACAACACATAAGGAGGAACAAGAAACCAGTCTCTAGAAGCACTACACCCTTTAGCAACTCAAAAAGTTTCAAAACCCCAGGCCGAGACTTGCGCCAGCGTTGAAAGCCCGCTGTCAATCGCCAGGTTGCACTACCACCAAGTAACTTGGCTTGCTGATCTTGCACTGAACGTTTGTGATTGACATCACCAATCTCCAAGAACGAGGAGATCCGAGGCAGGAGAGGATCTAAGTGGGGAAAACATTTTTAGTTTTAAAAAAATTCCAGATCCTCTAAGAAATCCAAAATTGGGAAATTCCAAAAATTTTAGATTTTTTCGGAACAATTTGGTCAAAATATTCAAAAATACTATTTGAATTCAAGAAAAATTACCAAATACGTCAAAATCGCGGTGGTCACTGCATCCACCGCAGCAACCATGTCATCTGTGAGCTCAGTACCGCAATAATACAAACTACCTCTAGAATTAGGATTCAATCATTGGAATACATGGAACTAAGGTTTGGGAGAAGAAATTTGTAGGCATACCGTCGGGGAGGACTACACTATCACCGGAGCAGCTGCAGTAGTTGCATGGTTGTCGACTGCTGTTACACGGTTGGACCATCACCAGAGCCATAGTAGCCTCACGATGAGGAGGCTCACAATATCGTTGCCAGCGTTAAGAAGCCCATGCAATTGAATGCCAGCAGCGCAAGGCCATCGGCTGTGAGCTCCACGGTAGCTGTTGTCACCTTCCATGCGCGGCCCTCATGAAGAGCTTGTGGTTGGCTCAGAGAGATGGGAAGTTGGTGGGTTGACTCGGTTCAATCATGATAATGTGAAGGGGAGTTGGTGGGTTGAGCCGGTCGCGTGGAGGGTTAGTTGGCCTAAAAATTTAAAAAACGGCCAAATTTTTTAACTGATTAGTTGGGCTTTTTTGAATGGGCCCAAAAAACAAATTTCTACGATTTTTATGAAATTTCGGGTGAAATTGTAATCCCTGGGTCTAAGGTCTTCCTAACCCGGGTTCAGACGGCGAGTGAACCACTCCTTACCAACGCATGCACATAATCGAACACGAAGACACCCACCCCACAAGAGACCAGAGAACCGAAGAACACCGAAGCCCACCGGTTCGTGGCCTCTCCCACTCAACTGGCTCACCGGCCGGCGCTCCACAGCCGTGGCTGGCAACGCCCACCCGCATCAAACCAGCAAGAACCTGGCCATCTGGGAGCCCCTCTTGACAACGTTCTCCAACACCCTTTGGGGCAAGGAAGCCCGGGCTGCCGAAAGAGAACAGGGAGATCCGAGAGAGGAGAGGATCTAAGGTCTCGCTATCCCAGCTTTGCGCGGGATGAAGCGAAGAAACCTAGCAGGGGTCGCTGGCCGGACCATGGCGGCGGCAGCCCACCGAGGGAAAGGGACAGTAACCAGAAGGGGGGAAAGAGACGAGCATGAAGGCAATGGCTAGAATGATCTTTATGGGCTTCTACTTAATTACCAGCGGAATTCGGCAATCAATGGCAAGAGAGATGAAAAAAGAGGAAACAAAAGGAGCACTGCACCATGCGCGTACAAGCTAGGCCCATGCCCTTGTTCAATCCTATATATCAAAGGAAGTTAAAGGTTAAAAGAAACAAAGACGTCAACGGCAAGCAATGGATGTCACCAATGATGTTTTGCTTAAATATGTCTTGTATGGTTCGATCTATCAACCCCACTCCAGATTAAGTACAAGGAAGCACAAGAGATACATGGTCTAATCTTATTTGACGAAAAAGGAAACAAAAGAAGCGGTGACATTAAGAAAATCCACTACTCCAATGGCGATTCAGCTCTTCTTCTTTTCCAATGTTGGATATATTCTTGCATGAATGATGGATCGATGATTACATCATATCAGGGAGCTGCTATCGATGAGGCCTTGCCAGGGTTTGCACTACTTGCAGCTCCAATATTGTTCCAGTAGCAATCACTTGATGGCCCGTTGTTGTTGTTGTTGTTGTCGACCATCATCACACTGTTGTTAGTCACAGTGCCCTGGTGCTGCTGTGCACCAACCTGCAGCTGTCCACCTGCTGATCCAACACCAACACCACCAAGCAGAGACGGCCACTGGAGCCCCATCATTGCCTTCACGCCGCCGCCGCCCTCCTCGCCGGCATCCATACTACCATTTACTATTCCCTGCTGAGTAGCAGTTGCACCACCGATTGCATGATCCGCAGTACCGCCAAGCCCATGCTGCTGCATCATCAGATTGAGACCTGCACCAAATGTCAACGGCGGCATCACCATCCCATTGCCGCCGGTAGGCCCATAGTAGTCGTTGCTCTGATAATTGCCATCAAGAACCCCTCCTCTCAGTATGTCCAGAAACGTCCCACCGGTAAGCAATGACGCCGCCGGGTTGGATGACGACGAAGCGAAGGCCAAGGAGAGGTGGTCTCTGGGGAGCTCAAAACCTGTGGAGCTAAACGTGGGGAGCACGTTGGGGAAGTCAGTGCAGGACAGGGGCACCATGGGTTCCGGCACGAGCTTGTTGATCTTGGAGGCCGGCTCCAGCGCGGACGATGGCGGGGAGGCCGACGCCGAGGTGGAGGAGGAGGAAGCGGAGGAGCGCTTGTTCTTGCGGCAGCCACCGCCGATGGGGACGTTGCGGAGGGAACCGCCGTGGGTCCAGTAGCGGCGGCAATCCTTGCAGAAGTAGCGGGGCTGCGACATGCTGTAGTTGTTGTAGTAGCAGAACTTGGTTTCGACCGAGTCACACCGCGGGCATTTGATCCGCTTGTCTGGGCGAGGCCGCGGCTTCCACCCCACCGCCGCCCGCGTCTCGGTCGCTGCCGGCAACTGTTGCCGTGGCTTGGAGTTGCACGACACCACAATCTCCATCTCGGACGACGCACCGGCGGCCATCAGCCTCTGCGTGTACAATTGAAACATCATGGGGAGATTGTCACTTGGAAGTGTAAAATTAACGTGATAATTGTACTAAATAAAAAATGCGAATGCCATAATTGTAAGAATGCTTTTGTGTTTATTGGTTGATTATATTGCAGAGAGTTAGTACAATTTTGATGACCCAATGCATGCTAGCTTATTACTGAACTCCTTTTAATCAAAACTAAATGATACAGTTTACTATTCTCTCGGAAATTAACTTGACATATATACTTATCTATTTTCTTCCTTACTAATGGACGCAATGGGAATTGATTAGCTACGACTGACACTGAACTAGATGACCCAATCTTAGCTAAGCAAACAGCGAAGGAAAACTTACAGAACGAAAAAAAATCGTCTATATACAGGTGAGCCCACATGATGCAAACATCAATTAGCCATTAATTGTGCAAATAAAATTTTGGTCTATAAACATATGATCCAGCTTTGGACATATGCGACTCATAAACATCAATTGGCAGGGTGTGTAGTCAACAACCCTGCCCTCCAGGGTTCGAACCTTGAGGGCCCGCTCTTACATTAAAAGCTAGAGCTCCTAACTAACCTTTTGTTTTAAAAAATCTTCAGATCTTAATTATGTTGATTTTCCTAATCAATACAAACTCAAGCTCCCTAATTTGACTGACGCACACACCTTCGATTTGAAGCATGATAGTTAACTCAAATCTGAAAAAAAAATTGGAAAAATCTTCGGTCAACCTAGACAAACAAACGGAAAGAAAAGCATAGCCATCCACCACCTTTGGAGACCCGACCAATCGATGGAGAATCTGAACACTCGTGCCCACCACATAATATTTGCACACATATCAATATATAATACACTGTGTACACCTTATTATATAGGTAGTATAACTTTGTATGTATACACATAGGAAATTAATTGCATAAAATTAGGATAGACAGCCGTGAGTAGTCGCAAATTAAGATAAGAGACTCTCAGAAAGAAAATATAACTTAATTATCCAAAAGAAGAAGAAAAGGTAAACTAGAAGTGCATCGATCTACCGAATTAATTAAGGTAAAGTGAAGAATGATAGTTAACTCAAATCTGAAAAAATGGAAGAATCTTCGATCGACCTAGACAAATAAACGAAAAGAAAAGCAGAGCCATCCACCACCTTATTATATAGGTAGTATAACTTTGTATGTATACACATAGGAAATTAATTGCATGAAATTAAGATTGATAGCTGTGAGTAGTCGCAAATTAAGATAAGAGACTCATCAGAAAGAAAATATAACTTAATTAACCAAAAGAAGAAGAAAAGGTAAATTGGAAGTGCATCGATCTACTGAATTAATTAAGGTAAAGTGAAGAATGATAGTTAACTCAAATCTGAAAAAAAATGGAAGAACCTTCGGTCGACCTAGACAAATAAATGAAAAGAAAAGCAGAGCCATCCACCACCTTTGGTGGCCCTACCAGTCGATGGAGAATCTAAACACTCGCGCCCACCACAGAATATTTGCACACATATCAATATATAATACTATGTGTAGACCTTATTATATAGGTAGTATAAATTTGTATGTATACACATAGGAAATTAATTGCATGAAATTAGGATTGACAGGCTTGAGTAGTCACAAATAACGATAAGAGACTCATCAGAAAGAAAATATGAACTTAATTATCCAAAAGAAGAAGAAAAGGTAAACTGGAAGTGTATCGATCTACCAAATTAATTAAGGTAAAGTGAAGATGGACTCTTGGTAGTGAGCAGTCATGACCAAAAAGACGAGTGATCAAATGAAGTCCACTAGTACGGATCAATGGGACACTAATAATGAAGAGAGAGAGAGGCACACCCCGGTCCTCCTGTGCTGTCCTTTAATATTACTAAAGATGGAGAGATAGAGAGGGAGCCAGAAGGGGATAGGGAGAGAGGGGGATGGTTGGTGTGAGGAGAATGATATTGTCTCGTGGTAAGACAAAAACGGCCAGCCAGTGGGTTGTCTGTGTAGATAGACAGCTGATGGTGACACAGACATAGGTAGATGACACGGATGGCTCCCAAGGCACGTCCTTCCTTCAATTCGCAATAGAAACCAAAGACAAGACAAGCGAATTCAACGTGCTAGCTAGAGACATCACTCCATCTTGTAGTGCAAGCTTTGTCCATGCATGTCCTTCCTTAATTATGTTGATTTCCCTAATCAATAGAAACTCAAGCTCCCTAATTTGACTGATGCACACACCTTTGATTTGAAGCATGATAGTTATTTACTCAAATTTGAAAAAAAATGGAAGAATCTTTGGTCAACCTAGACAAATAAAAGGAAAGAAAAGTAGGGCCATCCACCACCTTTGGTGGCCCAACCAGTCGATGGAGAATCTAAACACTCAAGCCTGCCACAGAATATTTGCACACATATCAAGATATAATACTCTATGCACACCTTTTTATATAAGTAGTATAACTTTGTATGTATACACATAGGAAATTAATTGCATGAAATTAGGATTGACAACCATGAGTAGTCGCAAATAAAGATAAGAGACTCATTAGAAAGAAAATAAAAACCTAATTACCCAAAAGAAGAAGAAAAGGTAAACTGGAAGTGCATCGACCTACCAAATTAATTAAGGTAAAGTGAAGATGGATTCTTACTTGGTGGTAAGCAATGGTGACCAAAACGACGAGCGATCAAATGAAGAAGTCTACTAGCACAGATCAATGGGACACTAACAATTAAGAGAGAGAGAGAGAGAGAGGCACACCCCGGCCTTCCTGTGCTGTCCTTTAATACTACTAAAGATGGAGAGATAGAGAGGGAGCCAGAAGGGGACAGGGAGAGAGAGGGGGGATGGTTCGTGAGGGGAGTGATATTGTCTCGTGGTAAGACAAAAACGGCCAGCCAGTGGGTTGTCTATGCAAATAGATAGCTGATGGTGACGCAGACACAGGTAGGTGACACGGATGGCTTGCAAGGCTCATCCTTCCTTCAATTCGCAACAGAAACCTAAGACAAGAGAAGCGAATTCAAGGTGCTAGCTAGAGGCCTCACTCCATATTGTAGTGCAAGCTTCGTCCATGAATGTCCTTCCTTAATTATGTTGATTTCCCTAATCAATAGAAACTCAAGCTCCCTAATTTTACTGATGCACACACCTTTGATTTGAAGCATGATAGTTATTAACTCAAATCTGAAAAAAAAAATGGAAGAATCTTCGGTCGACCCAGCAAATAAAAGGAAAGAAAAGCAGAGCCATCCACCACCTTTGGTGGCCCAGCCAGTCGATAGAGAATCTGAACACTCGCGCCCACCACAGAATATTTGCACACATATCAAGATATAATATTCTATGTACACCTTATGATATAGGTAGTATAACTTTGTATGTATACATGTCAGAAATTAATTGCATGAAATTAGGATTGACAGCCATGAGTAGTCACAAATAAAGATGAGAGACTCATTAGAAAGAAAAATATAAACTTGTTTATCCAAAAGAAGAAGAAAAGGTAAACTGGAAGTGCATCGACTTACCGAATTAATTAAGGTAAAGTGAAGAGGGATTCTTGGTGGTAAGCAGTGGTGACCAAAACGACGAGCGATCAAATGAACAAGTCCACTAGCATGGATCAATGGGACACTAATAATTAAGAGAGAGAGAGGGAGGCACACCTTGGCCCTCCTATGCTGTCCTTTAATACTACTAAAGATGGAGAGATACAGAGGGATCCAGAAGGGGACAGGGAGAGACAGGGTGGATTTATGTGAGGGGAGTGGTATTGTCTCGTGGTAAGACAATAACGGCCAGCCAGTGGGTTGTCTGTGCAGATAGACAGCTGATGGTGACGCAGACACAGGTAGATGACACGGATGGCTTCCAAGGCTCGTCCTTCCTTCAATTCGCAATAGAAACCAAAGACAAGACAAGCGAATTTAAGGTGCTAGCTAGAGGTCTCACTCCATCTTGTAGTGCAAGCTTTGTCCATGCATGTCCTTCCTTAATTATGTTGATTTCCCAAATCAATAGAAACTCAAGCTCCCTAATTTGACTGATGCACACACCTTTGATTTGAAGCATGATAGTTAACTCAAATCTTAAAAAAATGGAAGAATCTTCGGTCAACCTAGACAAATAAAAGGAAAGAAAAGCAGAGCCATCCACCACCTCTGGTGGCCTAACCAGTCAATGGAGAATCTGAACACTCGCGCCCGCCATGGAATATTTGCACACATATCAAGATATAATACTCTGTGTACACCTTATTATACAGGTAGTATAACTTTGTATGTATACACATAGGAAATTAATTGCATGAAATTAGGATTGATAACCATGAGTAGTCGCAAATAAAGATAAGAGACTCATCAGAAAGAAAATATAAAATTACTTATCCAAATGATGAAGAAAAGGTAAACTTGAAGTGCATAGATCTACCGAATTAATTAAGGTAAAGTGAAGATGGACTCTTACTTGGTGGTGAGCAGTGGTGACCAAAAAGACGAGCGATCAAATGAAGAAGTCCACTAGGACAGATCAATGGGAAACTAATAATAAATAGAGAGGGGCACACCCCGGCCCTCTTGTGCTGTCCTTTAATACTACTAAAGATGGAGAGATAGAGAGGGAGCCAGAAGGGGACAAGGAGAGAGAGGGGGAATGCTTGGTGTGAGGGGAGTGATATTGTCTCGTGGTAAGACAAAAACGGCCATCCAGTGGGTTGTCTGTGCAAATAGATAGCTGATGGTGACGCAGACACAGGTAGATGACACGGATGGCTTGCAAGGCTCATCCTTCCTTGAATCTGCAATAGAAACCTAAGACAAGATAAGCGAATTCAAGGTGCTAGCTAGAGGCCTCACTCCATCTTGTAGTGCAAGCTTCGTCCATGCATGTCCTTCCTTAATTATGTTGATTTCCCTAATCAATAGAAACTCAAGCTCCCTAATTTGACTGATGCACACACCTTTGATTTGAAGCATGATAGTTATTAACTCAAATCTGAAAAAAAATGGAAGAATCTTCGGTTGACCTGGACAAATAAAAGGAAAGAAAAGGAGAGCCATCCACCACCTTTGGTGGCCCAACTAGTCGATGGAGAAACTGAACACGCGCGTCTGCCACAGAGTATTTGCACACATATCAAGATATAATACTCTATGTACACCTTATTATATAGGTAGTATAACTTTGTCTGTATACACATAGGAAATTAATTGTATGAAATTAGGATTGACATCCATGAGTAGTCGCAAATAAAGATAAGAGACTCATCAGAAAGAAAATATAAACTTAATTGTCCAAAAGAAGAAGAAAAGGTAAACTTGAAGTGCATCGATCTACCGAATTAATTAAGGTAAAGTTAAGATGGACTATTACTTGGTGGTGAGCAGTGGTGACCAAAAAGACAAACGATCAAATGAAGAAGTCCACTAGGACGAATCAATGGGACACTAATAATTAAGAGAGAGAGAGAGAGAGATAGGCACACCCTGGCCGTCCTGTGCTGTCCTTTAATACTACTAAAGATGGAGAGATAGAGAGGGAGCCAGAAGGGGACAGGGAGAGAGAGGGGGATGGTTGGTGTGAGGGGGAGTGATATTGTCTCGTGGTAAGACAAAAACGGCCAGCTAGTGGGTTGTCTGTGCAAATAAATAGCTGATGGTGATGCAGACATAGGTAGATGACACAGATGGCTTATAAGGCTCGTCCTTCAATTCGCAATAGAAACCCAAGACAAGACAAGCGAATTCAAGGTGCTAGCTAGCGGCCTCACTCCATCTTGTAGTGCAAGCTTCATCCATGCATGTCCTTCCTTCCTTCCGTTGCTTGGCTTGCCTGCAACAAACCCAGCCAACTAGACTGTCAGAGAGCAGGTCCAGCCAGAGTCAAGCTACTTTTAACTTATCATACTGTCACGAACATGGGCCCTTGGAGTTAGGCCAAAGTCAAGCTACTTTTAACATGTCATACTATCACGGACATGGGTCCTTGTAGTTAGGCTCACGGGTTAGGAAGGATGGCCCAATCGGCTCTTGGCCTAATTGGCCCAAAGAGAGGCACTACAAAAGAAGCGAGGTAGCAACAGTGCTGGGGATCGATTGAACAAAATACCAGACCAGGCATATGCCTTCTCTCCCTCTCAACTGCTCTTTGTATCTCAGGCTTCCCTTGTCTACTCCTCATCAATCTGTATGCTTTCTGGCTGCTCTACCCAAACTCTATGCTATTCCCAGTCTAAACTCTATTTCTTCCTCTCCCAACTACTAAATACTGATCAAGTCTGTAACACATACCCCTAGCGTGCGCTACATGGACGGACCATGTCTCCGCCCACCCACCCACCCACTGGCTTGTATGTATGAGTGCATATGTGCACGCTACAACCCCCTGCCTCTTATGTGTTCTCCACAAAATCCTTCCATGCATGCCTCCATGGTGCATCAATGAACAAGCAACCCAAGCCTCTCACAACTTCAGTTGCTTGCATGTCTTGTACCTATGACAACATGGTAGATCAATTGACATGCCAAGTTGAATGTTATTCGGTGATATCTTGATGCGTGAACGGTGCTCGTGGGTACACCTGCTGGATCCGAATACTTGTGTTTTCCTTAGCACGATTACAGCAGATGCTTATGCATGTTAAGATGGTGAATAATATGATATGACCAGGGCTTATAATCTTAGTAAAATAATAATAATTGGACACACCAAGGTTTTCAGTGACCATAAAGTTTTCTTTATAGATGAAAAAATCTGGTGATTTTTGTATTCGAGCCTGCAACCTCCATCTATTTTAGACCGGTGTGTTATAACCAAGTATAATGCACTAAAATTCTAAAATATTCCACTATCTCACACAAATTTTGGACCCACCATATTTTAGTTGTTTGCATGTGTTATACTTTTTAACATGGTCAATTGTTGTAGGTTCAAGTATAACCAATTAGAGTGAGGTGAATAAGAGGTTTTTTTAATTCTTTTTGGCTAAGACACAATTTTAGAAAGTATGAACTTAAAATGGTTTTGCACAATTAAAGTGTAACCACCTCAAGTTCACTAAGGTTGCTCTTTCTCTATTCTGGAGATGGCGAGCACCACACCATACAAACTTGTTGGGTCTCTTCATAAGCTTCTTTGAAAGGGTCACTGTCCAACTCCTCCAAACTATCTAGGTGTCGACAACCACTAAGAGTAATAGGTCATGACGCTTGCTTGAAGATTCTCCAAGTGCCATAAGGATCAACAAATGATGTAATACACTTGAATGCTCTCAACAACCTCGAAATGTGAAAATGGAGCAAATGAGTTGAGGATAGTGTTACAAAGGCTCAAGAGTATTCAGTGTGGTCTAAGAAAAAGTCCTTGCTTTTGTGGGGAGGTATTAATAGCCTCCACCAACTAGGATAACTGTTGGGGTCAAAATCCTCAAAAATTAGGAAATACAGTACTACCGTCATATAGTGGCCAGTAGTACCCTACATACCATTCAATGGATATTTAAGGTTCATTAAATGCACAGAAACTAGTCGTTACTTCAAATATCAAGAGTATCACCTCATAGGGTCCGTTAGTACTGATCATGCGGTAGTACCGCACTTTAGCTGTGGTAGTACTTATTTCTAGAGGACAAAAAATACTTCAAAAAGCACCTCCCTGTAAATAGCTATCACCAACTAAAGTCCAATCATACCATACTGCGGTAGTACCAGTCTCACTGTGTAGTCATACTGCTATGTGGTACTATCATTCTACACATGTGGTAGTATTGATCAAGGAATGACTGAAAAGTAGCTCTGAAAATAAGCTACCGACATGTAACGGCTGGTAGTACTAATACAACAGTATTGCCATCAATATGCCTACGATCATGCTGGTTTCGAAAGGAAAATTCAAAGAAGGTTCCAAATGAAGTTCCAAATGCATGCATGAACCATAATTGATCAAAGTGACACAAGGTAAGCTTCAAGCTGCTAGCTATGACTCCTCTTTGTAGTATGGCATCTATTCTACAAATTCAATCTTTTCAACTAAACATCGAGATTGGCAAAAACTATAAAGAGGTCTTTAGACTAGAATATACCATTGTCTTGAGCTATGTCTTCATCTACCTCGATCTTTCATCACCTTTGCATGCCTTTTCCATGACGTCATCAAAATCTAGGACTAAACCTTTTAATCAACTTAATAACACAATGTAGTCCCTTCCTTTAATCATTGTCATCATTAATTACCAAAATCATTTTTAGGGGCCTAGATATCTTCAATCTCCCTCCTTTTGGTAATTGATTACAACCTACACAATATTAATGAACTGGAAGTTTTGAATGTACATCTAGTTCGAGAACAAATTGCATAATCTTGTTTATTTACTTTTGATTAGCAAATAATTCTTGAGATGAGCTCAAAAGAGATAAATAATTAGTTGCTCTTAAAGTCAACAACAAATAAACAAAACTCGGGCGCCTAGCATGATGGTCAAGAGGAGGACCCGGAGTCCGGTGTCACAGAGGAGAGGAAGAAGGGTTGTCACAGCACAGGCTTTTCTAAAAAAGAAAATCATAATAAAATAATAATTAATTTAGTTTAAAATAAAAATTAGTGTTATTTGGTTGCTTAAAATTTTAGCTAACCTGATTTTCTGCTTTTAAAAATACCTTTCTTTTAAAAAATATTTTATAAATAAAAATGTCAAACTTTAAGTTGAAAATAATTTTTCTAAAGTCCAAAATAGCTCCAGGAACTTCTCTGAATTTTTCTAGAATTTTTAGGCTTTATTTGTAATTTTTCGATTAAGTTAAAGCTAGAAAAATAAAAATATTTTAAATAATTAAAATAAACTCAACTAAACCTAAAATTATTTTATTTGATCTTTTCAGGTTCCAAGGGTTTTTGTGAAATTTTCATCAAATTTTCAATTTTATATTATATTTTTCTTTTTTTTCCTCTATCTCCTTCCTTTCTTTTATGTGCGTGCACCCGAACTAGGCTGCCATTAGAGCCTCTGGAGCTTTTCAAAATATGCGATTTCCTCCATAATTTCTCGCACAATCAAAAACATTCAATCCCTCTTATTATGACTTCCCCATTTCCGACCTTAGCACTCAATTTCGCACGTCTATTTTGTCGAAATGCGTCATGCCACCGGAGGACACGTCGTATCGATCTCCTCATCTGCTCCACCTCCACCCCTATAAAGGAGATCCTTGGGAGCCCCTTCTCATCCTCATCCATCCCCGAAAATTTCAAGTCCTCTCTCCCTTTGTCTTAGCCGCAATCGGCATTTTTATTTTGCCATTCGAACAATGTTCCTCGGCTATTTGCGCTATCTACAGTGAAGTTCCACCACCATTGACCATACCACCGGCTTTGTCATTGTGTGTTCTACATGATGCTTTCCTCGCCTTCGCCGAAGCTTCGTCGGAGCATCGATGCCACCATGGGCCAAATCGTGTCATCGTTTCTCTCCTCGCCACCGACCGACCATGCATATTCCACCCCTACCAAGGTGAGCATTATGTTCCTCATGTTCCCCTCTTTGTTTCGCCGCAAACCCCACTAGCTACCTCCTCTTCATTTGACCGGAACGTCAACGTCAACCCACCAGCTGCCGAAGGTCTTCTCTATCGCATTCCGCCAGTCCGTTGGCCGAGCTGTCTACACCGTTGTGTTCGTCTCGATGTATTCTATGACATGCTTCCATCGCCATCGCCTGAAGATCCTTGAATCACCGCTGACCTTGTCAAACCACAACAGTAAAATCATTTCTTTGCATACAACACATTTTCCATGAGTTTTTTATTTTTGTTCGCGTCATATCGTGTGCTAGCCTCTAAGTAATTCATCCACTATTTTTATTTAATTTTTCATGAAGCTAATTGATAGAAATTGAGCTTTTCACTGAAATAGTCATTTTTAACTTCCCAACATTGATTCGTCACCTCCGATGAGTTTAGGCTATGCTGTTAGCTCTGTAAATTTGCCTCGTCGCATTTTATGCTGGGCTTTTCTTCTTTTCTATGCCGATGGCACTTCGCGTTCTCATCTATCTGATGATATTTTCTTCAATCCTTTCACGCAACAAGATATCAAGTTTTTCCTTTTTCTCTACCGTCGTTGTTCAAGTGTTGTTTGCATCGTCTATAGTCAGTTTCCAGCTTAGCTGATAATTTTCCTAACTTCATCATGTCATGTTCTACCCCGTGCTCACCCTACCTCTCCATGTTCCATGCCCAGGTATTATTCCTCTCTTCTACCCATGTTGTTGTCACCGCCACACCATCACCATACTCCGTTTGATGTGCTGTCACTTTATATGTATTTCTTAAGCCCCTAACAACCTATTTTGCTAGTTAACTTCATCTCCCCTTATCGGCACCATACCAAAACAGTGAAGACATTCTTTTTGCATTTTCTCGTCCACAAACTTTAGATGACTCATTCTCAGCCGTTCGAACTCCGAATCAAGTAATTCAAGTTTTTAAATTCATATAAATTCATAATTCATCAGAAAATATTCGGAAGACACTCCGTGTATGCTGGTTGCTAAGGAGCTTCTATCTCACGTGTGTGCGTTCCGACGCGAGTGGCTGTCGGGAGCAACAAAACGATGAGCGCTTGGCGCTGCCTTGGCAACAGGCGCAGGCCCCACAAGAAGCGTTGCGAACGGCCGCATTGGCACGCGCGTGCTTAGGCTGGAACGAGTGGAACTGTTCTACTACAAACTTGACTATGTATTAGTTATACATGATCTAGCTTTACTGATGCTCCAACTTGCTAGCTCAACATAAAGAATTCTTCATCAAAAGTAAATAAACCTGGCCTGACCTAGCTAAAATAAAATAATTTTAATCAAACAAATTTCAACTAGACACTTTCTATGGGACATGTTTCAACTAGAGACCGTTCAACTAGACACCTTTCGACTAGCTAGACAACTTTCAACAAAACACCGCTTAAGTAGAGAACTTTTAACTAGAGATCTTTCAACTAACCAACTTTTAACTAGATACCTTTCAACTAGACATCAATCTATTTATTACTAAAAATCAATAATAGGCGTTTTAGAGTCGCTAAAAAAAGAAAAGGCTAGAAATTCTCAACAAAATGCAAAACATATAGCTCTTAATTAAGTGGATCCTACTAATTTACAAGAGATGATAATCCTTATTAAGATGTTATTGTTTAAAGATATATTTCTTCTTAATTTAGAAGAAAACATCATCCTTATTAAGAAACATATCTTAGAGTTCAACAGAGCCTTGACAAGGGAGGTTGCATTGTGCCGCTCCGTCTCAACGGTAGTGGTAGTGCTGCCACCGCTTGTAGTAGGACGCGTCAGCTTGTACCTATACAGGAGCTCCACTAGGATGCCGACCATCGGGGGAGCGAACGAGGAGAGCACGGCCTCGAACATTTGGTCCAACACATTCAAGCTAGTCCTCGACCATGGCGGAACGATCTCCACCAGGATCTGGCTGTTGGTGGTCGACACGTTCCAGGAGGTCATGACCCCTAAGTGAATACGCGACGCCAAACCCCAAACCGGGACCACCACTGTGAAACCCATTCCCCATAAATGGTTAAGTCACTCCCAATCTCACTAAAAACCTACCGGAGTGACCCCTAGTTGCCATGGAAGTCGCCACCTTCTCTCTTATCGCCGGCTACCACCGTTCATGCTCTTGCCTCCCAAAGCCTTGAAATGGATTCCTCACGTCCTGCGGAACCCATCCGTGCCACCCATTTTTGCCAAAATTCGCCACCAGCACCAAACCGTGGTAGGGATCCCTCCCTTATTTTTCTCGCCGCTAAGTCCAGCCAGAAGTTGAAGACAACCCCAAGTGTTTCGTGGCTCGCCCATAGTTGTCCGTGTGCCATGGATGGATAGCCAACATGGATGCGCGTTCGGTTGGTCCAAACAGCCACGCGTGCGTGCGCATTCGGATGGTCTGAACGACCGCACCCACTCTCAACACTCCGCGCACCGTATATCAACGACTCGGATCAACGTGCATTCGGACGGTTCGAACATTTGTGCGTTTGGACAGGCCAAGTGGTTGCGCTTTGGGCTAAAGGAGTCGGCCCACTCAGCCAATTCATTTAAAATAATTCCCACATGTGCACTGTTCATATTGGGCCAGCCCATTACTGTTCATCCAACCCCCCAAAGTACAAAAATACCTTATTTTGACTGTCTCGACGCTCCGAACCCATTTTTGGCCTCCATTCCACCTTGTCAAATCTCAATAAAATCCAAACCAACTCCATTTCATTTTTATTGCATTTTATTCTTGTTTGTTTTTTTATTTTTCCTAGCTTGATTAGGCTCAAGCATGGGCTTATATTATTTTATTTGTTTGCGCTAGTTTCCGAGTTCTCTGAGTTCCAAGGCAAGTTACAAGTTTTTGATCATATTAAATTCTATAATAATTAATATTATTTAATTATCGTATTTTGCATTAATATTACTTGTCTAATGTTAATTAATAAAAATAAATGTTTAGAATGACTTGTATGTCCTACCACTGAAAAATGACCTATTCTAATTTGATGTCATATTGACCTTGATAGCCTTAGTAATATTTAACTATTACTTAAATA